>JABUQX010100596.1:12500-15000 GCA_015478945.1 Trachelipus rathkii | reverse complement strand
TATATATATTATATATATAATATATATATAATATATAATATATATATGAATATATATATATATATTATATATATATATATGTTATATATATAAATATATATATATATATATAGATATATATATAATATATATATATTATATATATATATATTATGTTATACTATAATTATATATATATACTATATATATATACTATAGTTATATAATATTATTATACTAATATATATATATTATATATATATAGATATATATATATATATATATATATAGGTTATATATATATATATATTATATATATATATATATAATATAATATATTATATATAATTATTATATATATATTAATATATATTACAGAGGTGGGCATCGTTATTCAAAAAAGTAGTCCGTTATCGTTACTCCGTTACTCGGAAAAGTAGTTCCGTTTATCGTTATTCGTTTCTTGAAGGAAAAAGTAAGAGTTGCCCGTTACTCCGTTTGACTCCGCTTACTTTTAGCTTTTACTATGACATTATTCTGTAGTATCTTAGGTAATTTATTGGTTTGTGTATATTTAAATTTTCAACATTATCATTAATTATTAAAATCATACCTCATGTAAGAACCTAGCGCACTCATGACTTAGTCCCTTTACATCCACCAAGGATTTAATTGCACCAGCCACCTTCCTACCATTTACAAAAACTTTCCTACTAACTCTGCATCATCCGTTCCCTTTTTCATTCAACATATATTACCAAAAATTAAACTTGGATGAGTTTTTTATATTATTCATCAAAATTAAACCGAGGAACTGTCCTATCACTCACACAGCATGACCTACTCATTATCTACGTTTACCTTCAGACATCTCCTTTTTAGCATACAATGCCAATCTCTCTACCATCCTCTCAAACTCTTTCAGATTCGCCACACAAAAGCAAATCATCCGCATATAAAAGGTAGGGCACCCTCCACTCTCTTACATTCTCAATCATTCTAACACCATCCTCCCCTGCCACCCCACCTTCTAATATCGTGTCATAACCCCATCCAATAACAATATTGAAGACCAAGAAGACATTAGCACATCCCTGCCTCAACTTCCGTATTATATTAAACACAAATCACTTTCGAACTCCATTCTGATCTTACACACGCTTCACTTTCGTACATAACATACTTTGGATTCCATTCAGAAGCTTACACCAACACCCAAGTATATCAATAAACCAGCCTGCCATGGAGTTTCCCTATTAATCCTATCATACTCCTGTTTCAATCCAAAAAAAAAAAAAAAAATTCAATTTATTCTTCTTCTCCCTCATTTTCTCAATCATTTGTTTGCACATGTAAAGAATATTTGATTCCACACATCCTGTCTGACCACTTCTAACGCCACCTTGTTCTTCATAATGCAAGTCCTTCGAGTCACTCCACGAAAATCTTCGACCAAAAATACCAAGCTTATATCTCCTACTACACTTAATAAACTAATTTCCTTTATTCCTACAGTTGCCTTATTTCCCTCACCCTTATATAAGGTTACTATTATTGCTCTCCTCCTATCCTTGCAAACTATACCCTCATAAACGCTTTGTACACAATTCCAAATCCAATCAATCACATCTCGCCTCCTTTTCATTTTGCATCATTTGCACCGGAATTTGATCTATTACCTGCATTATCTTACCATTTCTTTAACTTTCTAGCTCTAACCTATTACCCCTCCTGTACTAATGACGTCATCCCCAATAATACCTATTCCTTCTTGCACCATCAAATTCCACACACATTCAACTTATCACCTCTTCAGTTAGTGTCGAATGTTATGCATATTTTCAAAGTGTTCCCTCCACACTCTAGTCACATCATTTCATCAGTTAGGAAAGCACCATCCCTATTTCATTATTCTATGCAGAATTCCCTTATTTCTATATAATATAATAATATATTATATATATACTTTATATATATATAATATTATATTATATATATATATATATATATATTATATATAATATATTATATACTATAATATACTATATAATATATATAAGATATTATAATATATATATATATATAATATATTATATATAATATATATATATATATATACTATAATATATATATATTATATATTTATATATATATTATAAAAAAATATATTTTATATATATGTATATATATATATATAATATATCTATAATTAGAGAAGGATTTTTTTCGATGGCGTTGCCGATAACAATTAATCGGCTCATGCGGCATTGAAAGAACATGATCGGACGCTTGTAACGGATAAAAGTCGCATATAGGAAAAATCACGGAAGATTATTCGGCTGCGTTACAGTGAAAGAAAAGAGGTAACAAGTCCGTTACTTCCGTACTCAAAAAACTAGTTCGTTAGTAACGATAACGGAGTAACTGATCATGCCCACCTCGTGTATATATATATAATATTATCATATAATATATATATATATATAGTATATATATATATATTATAATAATATATAGATAT
>JABUQX010100596.1:2500-5000 GCA_015478945.1 Trachelipus rathkii | reverse complement strand
ATCTCAACTTTATTCCTACTTTTCATTTATGATCTCCATCAGCTGTTACTTCAACTCTGTTCACTCTTACGCCGATGACTCAACTCTCCATTTTTCTCACTTATTTCAAATCTGCTCTCTTTTGCATCTGTAAGCTGACCTCTCGTCTTACTGGCTTTCTGATTTCTATTATTGCCGATCTGGATGGATTTCCGGTGGGGTCACCGCAGCCTTGTAAAGTTCAAAACTCTTTAAAAACTCAACTTCTATAGGATCTCCCTCTCAAACGACACCTCCAACTTTCTATTTTCTTCGACGCATCTAACGTCTTCACCTGTGAATAACTAAACATTCTTGCGTCTCGAACATAAACAACAGAATTGTCTTGGAAACTTTCATATTTACAATGGTTAGCTAAGGTGGCCTCAAGAAGCTGGAGTTCTGTTCAGGTTGCGGGGAAAATTTTTTGCTCTTTGAACAGTTACTCAAGTTATTATAAAGGCCTTATTCCCCTTTAGGCAGTACTGTTCTCACATCTCGGGGGGCTCCGGCTCCACTTCTATTGGATGGGGTTGAGTCTAAAGCTAAGAGAATAATAAACTGTCTCCGTTTTTCAAACTTCCTTGTCCTCATCTCTGCGACGTGACAGTTGGGCGCAACTATCTCTTTTCTATAAGGTACTACGGATGGCAAGTGCTCGGGGAGCTGACCTCTCGCATTCAACCACCCTGCGTCGCCCTCGTATCACAGGAAGGAGTGCCTGCTCTCCGCATTGAATGTTGCGAATGAGTATTGAAAACCCAGACTTGTTCGTTGTGGTGCCTCTCTTTCTTTCCAGCTACTTCTGTTCTGTGGAACTCCTTGCTTTCATCTGTTTTTCCAACTGTATTTATTCTTCCCCTCTTTAAAGCCCAAGTCTGCGATCACCTGAGAGATTTGCCTTAGGCTGGGAATTGGGTGGGTTTTCTATGTTTTATCTTCTGCCCCTCATTGAAAAGGGCCCAGCCCGTGAGTCGGTGTTAACTGTAAAAAAAAGAAAAAGAATATTATATATATATATTATATATATAGTATATATATATGTAGTATATATATATATATTATATATTATTATATTATATTTATATATATATATATATATATATATATATATATATATATTATAATTATATATATATATATTATATGTTTTTTATATTTATATTTAATATATATATATATATATATTATATATATATTATATATTATATATATATATATATATATACTATATATAGTATATATATATTATATATATATAATATATATATATTATATATATATATATATAATATAGTATAATTAATATTTATATATAATTTAATAACAACTTATTCTTTAGAATCACATTACTTTTTGAATATCTTCCAAAAAACAGGCAAAAGCATAACTAAATGTATTCTCTTATATAATTTCAAAACATTAATTAATTCGAAATTATATTTAATTTTGATCCTAAGTTTTAAGACTTTCAGTGTTTTTGACTATACATTTTCTAATTTAGCAACCCCGGCCCGGGCCCCGGCCGCGGCCCCGGCCCGGCTAAATTAGAGCAGACCGTGCCCGGCCCCGCCCCGGCCAAAATTCCGCCCCGGTCGTCCCTAAATGTGAGTCATGTCGCTACTGCCATGAAGCAGTAGAAATGGCTGAACACATTTCTAAGCAACTTGCGAAAGCTTTAAGCTGGCAAAGTTATTGTCGCTGGCAGAAGAAACAATTAAACCTTTACGACATTCAAAATGTTCATTACTTAAAACCAATCCTGACGGTTCCGGGAATCTTGGGTTGAATCAGGAATGTCTAATAGATTAACGGGCATGTCCACCAAAAAATCCACCTGGTCGAAGTGACAAGGGGCCTCGATGGGAGTGACCACCCTAGCAATTTAATCTAATCTAATCTAATCTAATCTAACAACAACAACAACAACAACAACAGTGACATCGCAAACACCAAAAACAACAACAACTACTACTACTACTACTACTACTACTACTACTACTACTACTACTACTACTACTACTACTACTGAACTACTACTACTACTACAATGACAAAAACAACAAATCAGCAACAACAACAACAACAACAACAACAACAACAACAACAACAACACACACACAGCACAACAACAACACAACAACAACAACAAACCAACACAACAACAACAAGCAACAACAACAACAACAACAACAACAACAACAACAACAACAACAACAACAACAACAACAAGATGCAGAAGAATCAGAAGAACGAGGGTAATAAGAACAAAAGCAGGAAGAGGAAGAAAAGCAAGATGAGCAAGAAGAATAAGAAGAGCGAGAAGAATAAGAAGAAGAACAACAAGAATAGCCAGACAAGAAGGACAATGACAAGAGCAACAAGAAATAAAAGAAGAAGAATAAGAGCTAGAACAGGAACAAAAAAAAGGAAGCGGGACAAAAACGACAACAACAACAACAACAACAACAACAACAACAAC
>JABUQX010100594.1:30000-37156 GCA_015478945.1 Trachelipus rathkii | reverse complement strand
TAATTGTACTTTACGTTCAGTTATCAGATGGTGTTTAACCGTTTTCGCATTTATCATTGAAACACTTTCGCGTTTTCGTGCGCCGCTTCATATACAGATATATATATATATATATATATATATATATATATATATATATATATATATATATATATATATATATATATATATATATATATATATATATATAGTTGTCACCACCACTCACGGGCAGAGCCCTATTCAGGGAGGGGGTGTTGCAAGCTAAAACTTCATCCACTAGCGTAAATTACGCAGATGAGCACAGACGCAGGCTTTAAAGTGAGGAGATTAAATTCAACAGGAAACACAGGAGATGGAAGAATTCCACAGAACAGATGTGGCAGGAAAGAAGGAAGCACCGCAACGGACTAGCCTGGAGTTACCTACATCAACACAAAACTCGTGCGCAGACACAGCACCCCTTATGCTACGAGGGCGTCGTAAAGGTGGTGGTACGCGAGTGGTAAGTTCCCTCGAACACCTGCCGCTGCGGTACCTATAGAAAGAGATAAAGTACCAAAATTGCGCCGCAAAGATGGGGGTCAAGTGAACTGGAAAGTACAGAACAGTTTATAAGCCTTTTGGCTTTTGACTCGACCCTGTCCAAAAGCCGGGTGAAACCAGAGCCCCACCAGATATGAGAACACTCCATACAAGGCGGATGAGACCCTTGTATAACTGAGCTGCTGAGAGAGAAGAAAAAAAAATCTCGCAGTCTAAAAACAGACTCCCAGTTTCTTTGAGGCACCCTATCAACCGTTGTGATGTGGTTTCCAAGACATTTTTGTTTATGTTAAGGTAAGGATGTTTATATTGTCAACAGGAGAGACGAAGAACCGTCGAAAGAGATAGGAAAAGTTAGAAGGTGTTTAGAGAGGGAGATGTAGAAGTTGAGTTTTTAAAGAATTGAATTTCACAAGGTTGAGACGACCCCAATCGGAAATTCTATCCAGATCAGCGAGAATAGAATCGGAAAGATTAAGACGAGAGGCAATTCTAGAAGTAAAGAGGGAGCAGAAATGAGTTGAATAATGAAGGGTCGAGTCATCGGCATATGAATGGATAGAGTTAGATGAGCAGCTGAAGATCATTAATGAAAAGTAAGAATAGAGTAGGAGATAAGACAGAACCCAGAGGAACACCACTATTAACAGAAAGAAGAAGTCGCTCCATCATACAGCCGATATTGAGCGACTTGAAAGAAAACTGGACATAAGTAAGCAAAGAGAGAAGGAAGGAAACCCAAAGGAGGGAGCTTGGAGAGCAGGACGCGTGCCATTCCCGGTCAAATGCTTTGGATATGTCAAGCACCACCACGTAAGTCTCCCCGTCCTAAGGGCGGAAAAGCATAAATCGGTTAAATAGGAAAGTATCACCAGTAGACCTCGAACGCGAAAGCTATTACTGGCGAAGAAGAAGATGATTCAGATATAGGTCTAGAAATTGAGAGTTGAAAAGTTTCAAAGATCTTAGATAGAATACAGGTGAGGCTATGGGACGATGGTTAGAAGGATCAGAGCGGCTTTCTTTTTCGGAATAGGTTGGACATGTGCAGACTTCCAACAGGAAAGTGTTGTGGCTAAAGACATAGAGAATAGTTGAACAGGGGAGGGGCCAGCTCGGAAGCACACTCCCTCAAAACTCGGGGAGGGATGCCATCTGGGCCCCCGCCTTCCTAACGTTCATAGATTTCAGGAGCCTATGCACCTGAGGCAAGACATAGGACACCTGAGAGGAGAGGTGGAGGAGGAGGAATGCCAGGAATCGTCCAGGGTTGAGTTAGAGGGAAAATGAGGTGAAGAGATTGGCCTTTTCGGAAGAGAGTTGGCAACAGAGCCATCAAATCGAATAAGAGGAGGAAAGTACAAAAGTTATTAGGGATGTTTTTGGCAAGAGGCCAGAAAAGATTTGTCAGTAGGAGAATACAGGAGAGCACTTTCGTTTGATGAAAGCCAGCTGCTCGTCGAAGAGTATCCCTGCAACGGTTTCTAGCTGAATGAAAATTAGCGAGTGATGGGAGAACGAATTTTCAACCCCTGATAGCCTTGTCTCTGGTCTGAGTGGCCAGAGAACAGGCACGATCGAACCATGGATTATGAGGAGAGAAGATTTGGTCGAAGAAGGAATGAACCTGCTCGTCCCATAAATGTTTATAGCCTCCAACTTATCGACAGAAGCCGAAGATTCTTCAGAGTCAAAGCAGTCATTCCAATTATAGTTCGCGTAGAAGCGAAATCACCCCGATCAAAGTGCCAGAAAAAAACGCATAGGGCAGGATGGAGCTGTTGGAGAGAAAGTATTAAAGTTAAGAGATATAAGGTTGTGGTCAGATATGCCGATAGGAGCGAAGGTGGCGTGTTTATAGAGAGGGCTAGTGGTGAACCATAGGTCAATTGTGTTCAAGAATTGGTTGTTACGATCCGGAATGTTTGTAGGTTCTTTGATTATCTAGATCGTTAAGAATGCTGAATGATTCGAGCCTCCTCCCCACCTAAATCAGTATGAGAGGATCCCAGCCATTCAGTGTTGTGTATTGAAATCCCTTAAATAGAGGACCTTAGTATTTAGAATATAACAGTCTCGTGAGAGGTAGTAAGATATTCAAAGAAAGAGTGAAAATCTGTTCTGTTAGGAGAACAGTAGCAGAAGCACAAGATTATTGTAGTAGAAGGAAGAAAGATTTTGAGCCACAGAGCATCGAAGTTAGGCGATTCAGAGACTAGAAGACGTGTTACAGGGTATTAATATTTCACAAACCTGCACTCACCTTCAGACGTAAATTATGAATTAAGTTATAGTTGGATATATTAAACGTTAGAATGAATTCTTAGCCCTCTGTGACTCAGACAAGAGCAAAAAAGGATGGGGTTAGAGTTAGATAGGTGATATTCCACAGAGGCAAGAGACTAGATTTTAAACCACAGGTCTTGGTAAAGTTAATAGAAAGCCCACGCCTATGCAAATCTGCCATCTTTCACACACACACACACACACACACACACACACACACACACACACACACACACACACACACACACACACACACACACACACTCTACACACAAATAAAAACAATAGACAAAAACAAAAGAAGAAATTGGGATAAAAATTAAACAAACTAAATCCTAACTTAAAAATTTAAGCACTAAAATCAATTAAATAAAAAAAAATATACTACTATATACTGATAAAACCAAACTTAAACCTAAACAACTTTACTACACTTACTAAAATTTATTAAAACCTACAATGAAAAGAAGAAAAAATGAAAAAAAATCCTAACTTAAAAAATTTAAGTACTAAAATTAATTAAATAAAAAAATATATACACTGAAAAACTAAAACTTAAACCTAAACAACTTTACTACACTTCCTAAAATTTATTAAAACCTACAAAAGAAAAAAAATTAAAACTAAAACTTATCTTTTAAAACTCCAAACTTAAACCTCGCCGAAACGAATAAATGATTAATTTCACTTTGGTACAATTTAATAAAACTCTAAATTAAAAACAATAAAAAATAAAAAAAACAAAAACACACACACACAATATATATATATATATATATATATATATATATATATATATATATATATATATATATATATATATATATATATATATATATATATATATATATATATATATATATATATATATATATATATATATATATGAATATATATATATATATATATATATATATATATATATATATATATATATATATATTTTTACTCTCTTTTCTATACTGTATAAATATATATATATATATATATATATATATATATATATATATATATATATATATATATATATATATATATATATATATATATATATATATATATATATATATATTTATTTTATAGCATCTTTTTTTTTTTTCTTTTTTTTTTGAACTTTGCAAAAGTAATTGAATCTTTTTTCCTCGTTTTTGTCATTCCGACCATTTATTCTAAAATATTGGGATGTTGTCTCAACTGTTTTTATTGATTATTATTTTTCTATTTGAAAAGGCACGTATAGTTTATTTCGTTCAAATTAAGTAAATAAAATTTATTTAATTAAGCGATTAGTAAGATATTTTTGAAATTAAAGGTCTAGAAATTAGTTTGTTTTCGTATTATGTTACCAAAAGGATATACGAATTAAAAAAAATTTCCGCTTATTTTAAAGGAAATCTTTATTTTGAACAAGGTGAAACTGAACAAACCTGGACTCAAAATGAAGGAAGCCTTTGTTATTAGTGCAAGAGAAGTATGTGGATGTGCTAAAGTAGGAAGTAGGAATGGCAATAGTGAGTCGTGAAATGACGAGTTATAAGCAAAAGTAAAAATGGGGGCATGGTTGATGTGCTAAAAGCCAATGATGAGATCTCGAAAGAAAGATGTATGGATATATATATATATAAAGAAGAAAAAATGATGACTATAAAGTACATACGTAGGAAAGAAAAAAAAAGGTAAATGAACAGTTTGGAAGGATAATGACTGGGAACTTAGAAAGGGAATGGAAAGATCTTCTGGAAAGAAGTACAGGAAGGAGTTATGAAAAGAGAGAGCAAAGGGATCTTGAAAAAAAAAAAAAAAAAAAAATAATTTGCAGAGATGAATTTATGGCCGTGAACAACTGGATGTGAGGAGAAAGTGTAGGAAACATTTTGGAAATCTACCATAACATTAGCAGCGAAAGGGTTATATTGAAATAGGTGTGGGTTTGATGGTAAAAATAGGTATTTTGGGGATGAAATAATTAGTTTTTTTTTTTTTTAAACAGATAAACACCACCGCTCACGGGCAGAGCCCTAATCTAGGAGGAAGTGTACTCACTTGACGTCCGAACAGGAAGAAGCCAAGCTCTAGGAGAGAATAGCTCACATTCTCCCACCCGACCAGTGGAACCTGGGATCCTCGCTTTGTTTGGCGAGTAATCTACCACTGAGCTATCGTGCGTTTTTATATAAGTAAAGAGGTCATGTCTCACTTTTGGTACGTTTTTAGAAGTTTTATTAATAATAAAAGGTCAAATTACCTTATAAAGAGAAATTAACATGTACAATATTTATCTAGTTAGATAAAATTATTTTTACTTAATTTTTTTTTATTTTAAAGTTTTTAAACAATTTTATTTTTCAATTAAGATTCATAACGATAAAATTCTCTCTCTGCGATATATATATATATATATATATATATATATATATATATTTATTAATTTTTTTGGGTGTATATATAGCTTAAATACTTTTATAACTATATCTATATATATCTTTATATACCTATATATATATATATATATATATATATATATATATATATATGTAACACTCTCCATACAACACTTGTTACACGGCGCCGCTCACGCGCATCATTGGAGCAGGCACTTCCAGCGAAACGGTCTATATATTGGCGACAGCCTACTATGCATCTACCCTATGGTATTGTTTAGTCTAAGTTTTCGTTTAACTACCTAATGAAAACATAATTTAACTACAAGATAAGAAAACCAATACTTTGAAATGAAAAAGAGAAAGTATTCCTTTATATATATATATATATATATATATATATATATATATATATATATATATATATATATATATATATATATATATATATATATATATATATATATATATATATATATATATATATATATATATATATATATATATATATATATATTTATTTATACTATATATATATATATATATATTTTTTTTATTTTCTTTTAAAAAGGAACGTTATTTTAAAATTATAATGCTTCAACTTTCTTAAAATAAATTGAGATTTAACTAATTAATTTTTTTACCCTAGATTTTAAAAATTTAAACTAAATTGTAAAAATTTAAGCTAAAATTTTATGAGTCAGAGAAAAATGTACAAATATAAAATAAATAAATATAAACTACAAAAATACATTTTACTATATACATATACATACAAAATATATTTATATATATATATTATTATTATTATTATTATTATTATTATTATTATTATTATTATTATTATTATTATTATTATTATTATTATTATTATTATTATTATTATTATTATTATTATTATTATATTATTATTATTATTATTATTATTATTATTATTATTATTATTATTATTATTATTATTATTATTATAATAATAATGATAATAATAATAATATTTGTGTGTGTGTGTGTGTGTGTGTGTGTGTGTGTGTGTGTGTGTGTGTGTGTGTGTGTGTGTGTAAGTGTGTGTTGTGTGTGTGTGTGTGTGTGTATTATTATTATTATTATTATTGTTAAATATTAGGATTATTATTATTGTGTTTCTGTTTTCGCTATTATAATAATAATAATAATAATAATAATAATAATAATAATAATAATAATAATAATATAATATAACAATAATAACAATAACAATAATATTTAGTCTTGTGTTGCAATAATAATAATAATAAAAAATAAATATTGTGTGTGTGTGTGTGTGTGTGTGTGTGTGTGTGTTTGTTTACATGTATTATTATTATTATTATTATTATTATTATATACACTATATTTCACACAAAATTCACTATATTTTACTATTGTTCATCACTATTCACTATATTTTAACTTTATTATTATTTTTACTATTATTATCATTATCTTCAATATTATCACTATCACCATTATCACTACTACTACTACTACTACTATTATTACTATCATTATTATTACTATCTACTACCTACTACTACTACTACTACTATCATTATTATCACTATCTTCCAATACCTTTACCAGACAGAAGAAATTTTTTCTTCTAGGCTCGACTTTACAGAAATTCAACTTCGCTGTTGCCAGAATTTAATGATTTAAATTTTGTTGATCTCTTTTAAATTTTCTTCTTAATATAAAAATATTGTTTTCATCATTATAAGTTGCTAAAAGGAACGTTTCCAAAATATTTATAGCTCCTCCAACTCAGTTTGATACAAAAATAATTTAATGTTTAAATTTTTCAAAAATTAAAATTCCGAATAGTAAATCAATCTTTTTAGTAGTTGTTCCTAATTTAAACCCTGGCAAACATTTCTTCTCAAAAGCATTCTCTTCTTGAATAATTCTTGCAGATGTTTAATTTCATTCTAAGATTCCTTCTTGTGTTC
>JABUQX010100594.1:17500-25000 GCA_015478945.1 Trachelipus rathkii | reverse complement strand
AGGTTGCGGATGCGGATAGTGAAAATTGATGCGGATGCGGATGCGGATATCCGCTACCTCTAATATATATATATATATCTTATATATATATATATATATATATATATATATATATATATATATATATATATATATACTATATACTATACTACTATATATATATATATATATATGTTAAGTATGCAAGAAGGGGTACCTGGGGATGACTGCTCACTGGCTGGACCCAAACGCCAGGGACAGGAAGATGGCTGTCCTTGCATGCTAAAGGATCATGGGGAGCCACACCCATGATGTACTCAGTACTCACCCAGGCTTTGGAGAAGATTCACAGCCATCTTGGGATAGAGGACAGACAGTTCTTATATTTTATGTTTCAAAATTATTGGATATTATAACTTTAGTAAAGTAGCGATTATAGATAGACTGATAGCATAACATAATCAATTATAACAGATAAATAATGGTAAATTTAAAATACAAATTTTTTCTGTTTTATTTGTTTCAGGTTGACCACAGATAATGCAGCCAGAAAAGCATTTATCCAATTTGGCTCTAATATTTATGACCCCCAGGAAGAAAAGACTCGCGCTCCTGAGCCTGAGGCTGAGATTGCCGATGCTCATCTGGAGGAACTCATCGCTGACCCTCCAGAGGACCAATGGATCTTAGAGCTAGAGGCATATACAACACTGCATAGTGAATTCTCAATTCTGTGAACATTACTTTGTAGTATGTAAAGAATACCAGTGCTTCAAAGAAAGGTTTAAAGATTTTTAAATTAGCCATTTATATCAATTTAACAAAGTAAATTAACAATTTTTCTTCAGTTTGTACTTTTCGCGACATCGAGAGGGGAGCAGGGGACGCCGCGCACCGAGCTACCAAGGCAGCTTTACAAGTGTGAGGCACAATGAATCTGGTCGCCAGCTGACATAGAGGAAGATGGAAAAGCACATACCTGGAGCCTTCAAGAAAGGCATTAAGGAGCAGCGCGAAGGCACAGTGCTGTGGAACAAACAGGTGAGTCATAAGTTGTGTGACCCAATTAGTCTGAGTAGTGAAATTGCTTGAATCACTAAATAAATGTTTATGTAAATAAATATTAAAGGATTAAAGAAAAAAAGGAAAAGTATTTCAGGAAAATCTGTAAGTGATATAAAACGAATATGTAATAATAAAGAAAACTATTAAAATAAACTAAGAAAAAGAACTGAAACGTCAAAGCTCTACTTTTATTTCTTTTTGCACAGCTAATGCTTCAATTTTAAAACTAGTTATTTAAATAATATTATTTACTCAATTATTTGGTCATGGCTTCAGTCGCCCATCTGCATTATCAGATCTTGAGGTGAAAGTGCTACCGGGGTTGCCTGATCCCCACCCTCATTGTGACCAAAAAGAAGCTGGTCGACTTGAAGACCAACGTCAATCTCCGGTTCTGCGAGCCCCTGGTCAACACCCTCCTTGCTGCCACAGACAGGAGGTTCACCAGCACCTTTGAGTATGAGTGCCTTCTGGCCACTGCCTTCCACCCTAAGTTTCGCCTGATGTGGATGAGGGCTTTTGATGAAACAATGGCCAAAAGGTCAGAGGTCAAGGCCCTGATGGAGAAGAAGGTGGAGGTGTTATTGCGGCGTGCTGACCTGGAGAACGCCAGCAGTACCAGCAGCAGCGAGGTCGAGGACATGGAGACGGCGGACTACTACTCCAGCATCTGTGATGTAGATACACTGAAGGTCAGGGTCATCAAAGGTCAACCAAGTACAAAGCTGCTCGCATTGTAAAGGTGTGGCTGCAGGCCAAATCGACAGACAGCCTGGCAGACCCAGCTTTCAACAGTGAGAAGGTGCTCATTGATCTCTTCTTGAGGTACAACACTGCAATGCCGTCCAGCGCCTCAGTGGAGCGATTGTTCTTCCTTGGCAAGGATATCTACAGAGCCAAGAGGAGTTCATTGTCAGATGAAAACTTTAACATGCTCATGTTTATGAAGGGGAACATGCAAATGCTGCAGAACTGAATTGATAAGTCCTTTAAACTATTTTATCTTACTTTATAGTAAGATAAAATAGTTACAACATGGTAAGATAAAACTATTTTACCTTACTACGCCTGTAGTAAAATCAAATAGTCTAAAGGAATTATCCATAAATGAAAGGTTAACCAAGATTTTTTATTTACAATAAAAAATAAAAATTTGGATTTCTCGATTTTTTATTTAAAATATCAATATCGTTATCGCAAGTTCGGAATTTAGGATTTATCGATTTATCGGTTATCGCCTTATCGGCGATAAATTTATCGCTAGTTATCGAATATTGGTTATCGATGATAAGGTTTTCGTTATCGATTTATTGGTTATCGTGATAATTTTTCCGTTATTTATTGATGATAAGGTTTTCGTTATCTATTTATTTGTTATCGTAATAATTTTTTTTGTTATTTTTATTATACATATATATATATATATATATATATATATATATATATATATATATATATATATATATATATATATATATATATATATATATATATATATATATATATCTATATATATATATATATATATATATAACATATATCAGAAGGTGGGCGCGCAAATACAAACTTTAGAGCGCAAACGCAAAAGCGCAAAGTGGGAAAACTTTTAGTCCGCAAGCGCAAAAGCGCACAAATTTTCAAAAATTTAGTCCGCATGCGCAAAGCGCACATGTCCACAAAAAATTTTTTTTTAAAGCACAAATTTAGGAAAAATATATAAAAAATAAAGCGCAAGTATTTAAAGATGATTATTTTTAAATTTTAATTGAAAAGATGCAAATATATATAACAAAAAATGAGAAAGATTTTAATCTTATTCAATTTATCTGTGATCTCTTCCTCCTCGCTCACCTCTTCTTGCATTCTGAATAGGGTCCTATTCCCTTTAATAAAGATAAATTTTCAAAATTGATGGATGCCATGGTTGCCCCCTTTGGTCTTAGAATGTCAGAGCCTTGACTAAACAACCTCTCCACGGCCGCTGAACTGGGTAATGGGGTATTATACTTAATAAACAAGTCCACCCAGACCTCCTGGTATTCACACAGAAACAGGTTCCTAGTGAGAGTGGTACTGTGGTGAACATTTACTAGCCCAGCTATCCAAGATTTGTCCCAACTTCTCCTCCAGAGGTGTCTGCTGGATATATGGACCCTTCAGTTCCTGAAATATTTAGAAATGGTATCAAGAACTCAAATCTTTTTTAAGTTTCATTTGAACATTATGTCAGTGTATTGTGAATATATATATATATATATATATATATATATATATATATATATATATATATATATATATATATATATAAAAAGTCAATATATATATATATATATAATATATAAAAATAAAATATATATATATATATATATATATATATATATATATATATATATATATATATATATATATATATACTATATATATATACTATATATATATATATATATATTAGTGATGGGACGATTCCAAATTTCCAGCCGATGCCGATTCCGATACCGA
This sequence comes from Trachelipus rathkii, assembly GCA_015478945.1. Taxonomy (NCBI): domain Eukaryota; kingdom Metazoa; phylum Arthropoda; class Malacostraca; order Isopoda; family Trachelipodidae; genus Trachelipus; species Trachelipus rathkii. Next base: position 21,457 of record JABUQX010100594.1, on the reverse strand, counting down.
TACCAGTCAAAAGTGCCGATCCGATTCCGTTTCCAATTCTTTATATATATATATATAATAACCTTATATATATATATATATATATATATATATATATATATATATATATATATGTATATATACGGTATATATATATATATATATATATATATATATATATATATATATATATATATATATATATATATATATATATATATATATATATATATATATATATATATATATATATATATATATATATATTATTTTTTATCTTTTTATATATTTTTCTTCTTTTTCTCCTCTACTGTTTATCTTTATATATACTCTATATATATATATATATATGTATATATATACGGTATATATATATATATATATATATATATATATATATATGCCTAATTTTGCTAAATCAACTAATTTTAGATATTTAAAACCTTATAAATTAATATTATAGAATTCTCTTATATTTTATCTTTGCTAAAGAAATAATTAGTTAATTACCTTTTATTTATTTAACCACTGAAAATAATAGCAATATTTAAAAATCTTACAATAAATGAACAATTTTGTCATTTTTTGTTTAAAAAAATTCCTTCTTTAATTTACTAAAAGTAAGATCTTGAAGCAAAATTATCATTATTATTTGTAGTCAAAGCATGACTCTTAAATTGTAGTGCAAAAACATTAACATTTCTTCCGTTTCTGAGTGCATCCGATTTTTTTAGGAGAATAAATTGATCCTCCAATTCTGAAGTCTTTCACTTTCCACGGAAAAGGGGGGGAGCTTAAATATTTTCTAGCAAGGACAGCCAAATGCTGAAAGGTACCTTTATTCGATGACCCCCATTGTAAGGGACTTTCTGAATTTTTAATAAGTTTCATATTTTTATATTGGCTGATTTCTACTTTTATAACATCTTCAATTTTTTCAATATATGTGTCTTTCTCCTTAGAAATGAGTTTCTTTGCTGTTTTTAAAGTCTTTTTCTCTTTAAATTCCGAAAAACAGTATCTTCAGTATCACTTTTTTCGCCCTATTCTGATGATAAATGAGAAGAATCTGAAGATTGGTTTAAAGTAGTGGAAACTATTTTCCTTTCCTTTATACAACATGTATCTTCGCACATCCATTGCTTAAGATATCTTTCACTTTTTTATTGTCATATTCATCCTCAAAGAATGTAGTTTTAAAGCGTGGATCAAGATAGGTAGCAAACACGATATTCTCAACCCTTAACTCAATACTGATCTATTTTTGATGAATTTTCCATGCTTTGATACTTTCATAGACCCAAGTCCTCAAAAGTTCTTTCTGACTTTCAAAAACTAAATGCACTTTCATTTTGGGGATTATTGCCGATGCCATAGATTCTTTGTGGCTCAATAAATTTGTACAATCAACAATATTTTTTAGCAATTTTTCTAGAACTTTCCGTTGTTTCTAAACAGGTTTTAAATGATCAATGCAAAATGAAATGAGAGCCGTTTTGTTCAAAAATTTTTGAAAGCATATGATACTGGCTATTACATCTGGTTTGTATATCCTGAATAAATCTGTGCTGTGTTAAATTAAATCTAGTTTGATATTCTTCATACTAGCAATAGCTTGAGGTGAGTGATTAAAATGACCTACGATTGTTTGCATATGGATATATTTTTTTCACGTCTCTTTATTTCAAATATGGCATCATTGAGCTAAGTGTCAAGAGTGTAAAAAACAAGACCATTCTGGGATCTGCTTGGTAACTCTGCAACCATATTAGTTTTCAGTTTATTCCCTTTTATAACATCAATTTTGTGCTTGAGATATTGAATTCTTTCATAACATTTTGAAGACAATCACTTATATTAAGATGCTGTGTGAGATACGTGAAAAGTTGAAACTCGAAGGATAGCATTTATATTCAATGGCTCCAATTACTACAAGCCTACAAGGCAAATATATCAATGCTCACTTAAGAGTTCACGGGTATATAATTATCAAAACATAATACATAACATGACTAACGAAACATTGCCAAATGTCTGCCTCTGTCTGAAAATCCTAACATGATATCTTAGGCTCTACGTAAGATGCGCCGCTCAATCCAGTTTTCTTTAATTAAATAAGAATTAAGGAAGAACTGAAATTAAAAATCAAAACGGACTTCGAAAAATTGTCTTTGAAATATAAAGATCGAATAAAAATTATTTTCAGATTGTATAACAAAGAATCGCCAAAGAATCGGTACAATTTTGCCGATTCCGATTCCAATTCCGATTCCGAAACAGCCGATTCCTCCGATTCCGATACCGATCCCGATTAATCGTCCCATCACTAATATATATATATATATATATATATATATATATATATATATATATATATATATATATATATATATATATATATATATATATATATATATTATATATATATTTATAAATATAAATATATATATATATATACAAGAGATGTTTAAAGTTTGTTCCAAATTATAAAAATAACTCAACATAAATGGGTCACTTTCAGACTCGGTCTCATCACCTTCAGTGCCTTAATGTGGATGAGTAAGATTCGATGCAATATTACACTTTATTTTCTTCAGTATCCTGCTCTTGGCAGCTTGGTACTTCCCCTCATTTAACCTACGTACAACTCCGAGTTTGAAGTGAAGATGCAGGGCTGTTGCCATAAGCAAATCAAAATCATAAAAAAGACTGCTGAACCTCGGTTCAAAGCCCTTTTCTTTCCCTTTGTTTGCCTTATTTGCTTTAGCAAGTAGTTGACTAAGTGTTTGGCATAGTTAAATTTTTCCACCTCTCGTTGCATTTCCCCGATCTTGTCCTTGAGGAGTAAGAAATTAGGCAATAGGACTCCCGCGTACGCATTCTTCTCTTCCTGCCTAACAGCAATAGGCGTTATTATTTCGATGTACTCCGCAATTACCTCCTTATCACTTTTAAGTACTGGAAGACAAGGCTTTTGCTCCATACAAATATTGTTGATTTGTGTGTCATACGACCATCAAGGTTCTTAAGCAGATCTTTTATAGAATCGTATATGGAGTTCCAGCGAGTAACACTTGGTGTTTTAAGCTTTGTTCCCAACTCCTTCTTAATTCTAACAGCAGTTGAAGTTTTCCTGTTTTGGGCATTCCACAATTCCTGGGCTTTGGTAAGTGTCTAAATCGATCCTTGACACTAGAGGACCAGCGAGGAACATTTGAAACATCCTTAGTAGCCAAGATGTTTAATGTGTAGGAAATGCAACGGCGATGTTTAATTAGGCTAAGTGCATCATATTCTTCAAGCAGATTTTCTAGCTGGAGAGGTTTTGTCTGCAGAACCTCTGTGTCACTAATTTGCTCCATCTATTCACGCTTAACCACTATCTCTGCAATCGGTGGCCTGTTCTTCTTCCTCTTCGTCACCGGTTTTCTGCATGACATCTACCCGAAAGGCTGCACAGAAACTAGCACCGTTATCTGTTGTAATGCAGAAAACCGAAGATAAATTTTTAATTTATTTATTTCTTCATTAATTTGATTTAAACAAAAAACTTAACATGGAGTTATTATTTCATATTGATTTTTACTGACCTTATGCTCAATGCCAAATTGTTGATGAATATCCGTAATATTGTTGGCTAGGACTGTGCTGGTCTGAGAAACAGATAACTCTCTACAGGCAAAGAGAGCCTTCTCTCTCTCTCTCTCTCTCTCTCTCTCTCTCTCTCTCTCTCTCTCTCTCTCTCTCTCTCTCTCTCTCTCTCTCTCTCTCTCTTCAAAGTATTCAAATTAATCCAGTGAACCGTCATCCCCAGAAAACTCCTGTTTGTTGTTCCCAGTCCAGCTGTCTGCGGTTGTGGCCGCATAACTTACCTTACTGCTAATGTTGGTTAAATCAGCCTTCCATATTATGCATATGACATCAAGATCCCTCGTCACTTTTCTTCTGGAGGGGAGGTGGAAATCAGAGTTCAGGTAG
>JABUQX010100594.1:12500-15000 GCA_015478945.1 Trachelipus rathkii | reverse complement strand
GCACAGTATATCTGTGCCTACCTATCAAATTTTATCATAACCTTATCAAGTTTTCGGACCTAAGCCGAAACTGTTAGATATGGCAACGCTTTATCGTCATCATCATGGGTAGGAAAAATATTTTTAAAAAAGCGACGATAAAAAATCGATTCTTAGCCATACTACGCGTAGCTCAACAATTACCGAAGATAAAACTCACGTGAATATCGTATAACATAGTTTCACAAGGTTTGGATTGCAATAGAGTGAGTTAAGTCTTGAAGGACAAGTCGCATGGGCTCTAATAAAAAAAAAGGTGGAAGTGTGTGACTAGATAATTCGAAAGTGCAGTCTTCATTGTGATTGCGATAGAATAGTTGAATAATTCAAACAAACGACTGCTAGATGGAGATTGGAAAAAGTTAATAATAGTGGAGAAATTTGTTTGGAGAACAGTTATAGGCTCAAAGATTTAAACAAACTGTATTTGTTCAATTAAACCACCTCATATATGGATTTACTATTCCACAAAGTGAAGACGGTTACTCAAATATAAAAGAAAGAACTTTTGAAATTCTTGTTAGATTTGAAATTTGCCATCTAGAATAACTTACGGTTCTACAAATAACTATAGAACCAACGCTAATAAAGAGACAGTGTGTTCTTCTCGAAAGGTCATCAGTAAAAAACACGTCAAATTATTAAGGAGAGAGATAAGGATGAATTGTTTGTTGCACTTTTGTGGTGAAAAATATGTAACAAAAAAGTAATAAAGTATTTGATGATATTCTGCAAGTATACACCGAGATGTAAGATTAGAAATAAATACAAAAATATGCGAAAGATCAGTTGACTCAGTTAGAAATAAAAAAATATCAAAGATCAGTTGACTCATATAATTATTAGAGATAAAGCACTATTAGCTTTACTCACTAACTAATTATGCGAAACGACATTGGCTTTGAAATTGAGATGAAGTTTGAGCTCACATAAGGTAGTAGTGTTTACAACATTCACGTATATTGTGAGGGAAGCTCACGCTCTTATAGGCCATCTGGTCCTAACATTCTTCCATCTCGGAACTCAAAAATAGAAGTCTTCTTCAGCAGAGCCAAACAGTTTTCCAAACGGTAGGAAGGATCTTGCAAGTACAAGCTTAATTAACATCGCTCTCTTCTCTCCCACTCTTGAATGAAATCTTTAATCAGTCAGAGTTATGATAATATTTCCATGAACTTGTCTTCTCTTTTAGCTTCTCTTCTGCGGAAATATTATATATATATATATAATATATATATATATATATATATATATAGATATAGTAGTTATATATAGGATAAGTATAGAATATATATATATATTTATATATTATATATAATAATAATAATTATATATATACTATATTACTATATAATATAATATATATAACACATTATAACTTTGTAAAAAAAATTTAATTTATGTTCGTACTTAGGCTAGAATTATATATATATATATTATATATATATATATTATATATATATATATATATATATATATATATATTATATATATATATATAATATATATATATATATATATATATATATATATAAAATATATATATATTCGATAAATATTATTATGATATATATATATATATATATATATATGATTATATATATATATATATATATATATAAATTATATATATATAACTATATATATATATTATACTCCTATGACTATATAATATAAGCGTGATAGTATACAGTAGTACCATTATAGAGATAATTTCTAGTACAATCGTTATACATTTATTAGTCAGACACTTATAATTAATATTAATACTTACTGACCTGATATATCACTAGCTATATATAATATTGTATATTTATATAAATATATATATACACTAATATATTTATATATATATACTATACTTATATTATATATATATATAGATATATATATTATATATATATATATATAATTATATATGTAATATAAATATATATATATATATATATATATAGTATATATAATATATATATATATATATATATATATAATAGTATATATAATATATATACTATGATATAATATATATAATTATATATAATATATATATATATATATATAATAATATACTATATTATATATAATAATATATCTATATATATATATACACTATATATCTTATTATATAACAAGACTACATACTTATTAATGAACATAATTACTACCTATGACTTACACAGATATTATAACTCTTATCTAAAACAACATGGTCCCGAAGCTAATTACATTGTATAAACTCAAATAGCCGCAGGTCATCTGCTTATATATTGTAACTAAGATGTATAATTACTACAATATAATACCAGTCAATACATCTATCTACTATTATAATAACTCAATGTGTATATACAGTACCTAGAACAGTCACTATAATACTATATATCTTAATAATATACAATAATATAAATATATACTACCTATATATAGTAGATAATATAGTCTATAATATATATATTATCTA
>JABUQX010100594.1:5000-7500 GCA_015478945.1 Trachelipus rathkii | reverse complement strand
CCAAATTCAAGAATGTTGTTGTATAATGGAATAGATGGTGTGCTTGATATTTTGCTGCAGCTCCCACCAGCAAAGTCGCATTCTGGTTTGGAACATATCAGACAGCTTATTTTTGAAACATAAGTTTCCCTGTGTTCAAATATTAAAATAAAATGTAGCAATGTCTAAAATTAAAGAGATTAGCGGTATACCTAAGTATAAATTTTTTTTACTTCAATTAAATTCATTAGTAATTTGTAGTACTTTTTAAAAATTTATTTTCAAGTCGTTTTTGTCATAGAAAGTCATACCTGCAAACAGAATAAATAAACAAGAAGAAACTTGTTTTATTTATGATTTTTCTGTTAGGTATTATCTTAATATCGGCAAACAAATAACATTTTGCTGGTATTATTAATTCAATCCACTTACGAAGCAAAATTGCATAAAAGAGAAAATAAATTTAACACCTACTAGTACTTTATCTTTAAAACATAGGAAATACCTTTCAAATTCTTATTAATCAAACTACAGTATCTTTATCTAAACTATATTTTTAAAGCATAGAAAATACCTTTTAAATTCTTATTCATCAAGCCACAATATACATTTCATCTATAGTTTACATTTTAATTTTTATATTTCTGCTATCTACGTTTTGATTCAAAATCAAATATATATTCAATATATTCAATAATTTCAAAACACGTATTAAAAATAGGTAACAAAACTGAGGTACTTACTTTGAGAGATTATCAAACCTGGCTGTCTTTACATAATTCAAAAATGCTTCACAGCTATTGATTTCTCCATAAATAAGACAAATGCAATTGGCAATTACAACTAATAAAAGGATAACTTTCGATATTATAATCATGTTCTATATATATATATATATATATATATATATATATATATATATATATTATATATATATATATTATATATATATATATATATATATATATATATATATGTATATATATATATATATATTATATATATATATATTTATTATATATATATATATATATATAGTATATATATATATATATATATATATATATATATATACTAATACTATTGACTTATCCGGCTTATATATATATATATATATTTATATATATATATATATATATATATATATATACCTATATAGGCTATCTAAATAATATATACCGATATACTTATATATATATTATGTAGTATATATATGTATAGCTCTACATATATATATATATATATATATATATATTATCATATATGATATATATTATATATATATATATATATATACTATATATATATATAATATACGCTCTTAATAGTATAACTATATAATACATATATATATATATACACTAGGATACTACGGCTAATATATACTGATACTATTATGATAATATACTCTATATATATTATTATATATAATATAAGCTACTATATATATATATCATATATAATTATATATATATATATATATATATTTATATTAGCATTTAGGGAATATTGAAATTTAGGGTGAGGTTTGGAAAATTAGACTTCACTGCAGTACCCAATGGCTCGTCTTCTTCCTGCCTCATCGCATATTAAGTAAATTCAACTTGCTTTCCTCCCTCCGTCAGCACTGTACTCTCTAGAGGCTTCTAAGTAGACATTTATATCTTTTTTCTTCACAAAATATTCAAAATATTAACACAATCACACAATCTTTTAGCAAACATTAAAAATATGACCACCACTAAAAGCATGTTCGTGGAATCCGAAAGAAGCGGTACCAAAAAATAGCACCTCATTCGCTCAACCCCCATTATCGCTTTCATGCCTCCTCTCTTCCTCTAAACCTTACTTACCTCTTGTTTCTGGTCGAAACTCATGTGTTTGTTTTCTCACTTTTGCTTTCTTTCATCAAGTTTCAGTCAATGTGTATATTATATTTATCAGTGCTATGGAATCGTTAAAATATTTTGCCGGCTTCTGCTCCATCGTTTTAATTTTACATTCCTCCAACTCCATCTTTCGAAATTTTCCCTGTTATACCTTTAACATCGGCTTTGATTTCTTGCACCTATAAATCATGCTAAATTTGCATTTAATAAATCAGTTAATGTTTATTAAATTTTTGATTGAGAAAAATAACGCTTGTTGCCAACTAACTCTTTTCTTTTCACTTACATAAAACTAAGAATAAATGTTTTCGAGTGAAAGAAATTTTTGCTCCAGATCCAGCTCCACTACTCTGACATTTGCTCCAGTTCCTGTTTCGTATCCTTCTTCACTCAAAACCATGTGATTCCATCACCCTGGCTCCTTTCCCGATCAGTTTTGTTGCATATGCACAAAACGGAGATATTTCTGATTTGGAGATTTCTGAATTTTTACCTTAGGACTAAGGTTCTACTTGTCATTTATACAACTAAACTCATTTGTTGTTTAAATATCTCTTAACGTAGCTCTGCTGAATATCATAAATTTTTTAACTATTAAAACTTCAAAATAGCACATCTTCAGTTCCTATTTT
>JABUQX010100593.1:12500-23140 GCA_015478945.1 Trachelipus rathkii | reverse complement strand
GCACGGTTCTTACGAAAAAATCGTAACCAAAACAAGCATGGCGGGCGTGTAGGCACCGTTGCAATTGAATGCAAGTTAAAAATCAGCTCTTAAATCTGTTATCTTCCAACATGGATAAAACCATCACAAAATCAAGTTGCTCATCAATTATTTGTAATATTAAACCATTTGTTATTTTTATTTGTATAGCCTTTATTTCCAAAACCACGTATCTCCATCAACAACCAAACGCGGCATTCCAAATGCTTAAAAAATCACAAAAGTAAGCCTCAGCACGAAATCGCTACGCCGCCCGCGGTCGTTAAAACAAGTGAATTCTTGCTAAAACTGGGGTGAGCATATTCTTGAATGTATCGAGCGTAAAGCCAAATGACAATAAACGAAACTGCTCTAAATTAAAAGCAAAGAAAATACTCAATAAAATGAAATGTTTATATGTAAACGCTTCGTATTACAATTATGATTAAAGGAGATAAGAAATATAAGGAAATTAGTTCCAAGTAAAACATTAGTGGGCTTCCTACTTCTCTATTTATCACAAGCCCACTAATACGTTTACTTGGCGGGACTAAATTTCTTGTTATTGCTAATTCTCCCTTTTATTCATAAAATGCGGGCCTAAGCCGCCCAGCATATACAAGCGAATCCTTTTGTTATTTGTTCTGGCATTGGAAGTTTCATCAAGCGAAATCACCTTGTCGCCATAAATTTTCTAGCTTTAATCGTTCTTATCCCTCTAAACCTTTTGGTTAAACTTGTTTATTCTGCTTCGTCGATAACCGTTATCGCCCTAAAAACTAGTGCATTAGGCATGTTCCTTAAAAACTTCCTGTTTACGCTCGCCTTCCCTACATTCCAATGATCATCACTTTCAGATTAGAACATCTTAAACAAAAACAAAAAACTTTCCACAATGCAGATTTCTTATATCTTTTATTAGTTAACAACAACTCAATTGGCAGTTCTTTAAGATTAAAGAAAGCATTCCCCATGAACTTGACAGGTTCACCATATCATTCGCTCTCTACAAATATAAACTGCCTGGTGCCGACGGTGCAACGCTCGACCTATGTAGGTTCAATAAGCTTAACAAAACTAATGATAGCGAAGCCTTCAAACACCGATGGGCACATTTCCTGTCGCAACTAATCTCCCCATCTCTCAACCAGAGAATTTTAGCTGTCAGGATCATCATGACCTCAATAGGCACCCTATATCTTTCCAAAATTCTTTCAGAATGCTTTTACAGATGACAGACTTAAAAATTTGGAAGTCTTTTATGTATATAAAAACACCTAACCTACACTAACACACTCCATAAGACGACTTCTTTGCCACTCCTGATTGCCTGAACTTTCGTTGGCAAAAAGAAACCACGATTTTCTTACGAGGTTTACTTTTGTTTGCAAACAATTGGAATCAGCGTTTGTGATGGAGCACGTGGTTCACAGCATTCTCGCGCATAAAACCAAAAGACAACACGAAAAAAAAAATTAACCCATACGGGTTCTATTATGTGACAAAACCAAAAATGTTACCTATTGTGAGGCAGGTTAACTCATCTGCGAGAAAGGATTCTAAACGACTGCATTTTTTGAATGAAATACTTCATCCAATTCACTACGAATCGGTGCCTACACGCCGTCATTTTTTTTTTGCTTTACCAAAACTTAGAAATAAAAACGTGGTATATTCAGCAATCACAGAAACAGGTCTCAACCTTATAGAATCTAACGAAAAATTCCTCTATCGTTTAGACGTACAGCATTTCTCTACAATTTCTGCACTAAGTTAGCCAAAACAGACGAGCAAAATCGCAACCACTCGACGCATATTCTTTCGTTCATAAGCACAAATGCAACAAGATCTAAGAAACACGATTGTATACTTAACATCTACAGTGCGGTAAGATAGCATACCGGAAAAATCAGACAAATTGCGCGGATAGGCTCTAGTCATACTAGAATGATATACTATATACGTACCTACTAAATAATCACTTATGTATAGTATATACTTTATACTACTGTACATATATATATATATATATATATATATATGATATATATATATACTATATACAGTTCTACTATATACTATATATAGTATATATATCGCAAATCAAATTTAAAGACGCAAAAATGTGTGGTATCCGGTTAAAAGGTACTCGGGCAAATTTCTTTACCACCGACGATGCCGCATCACTACTAACTCCTCAAAATTTCCCCGAATACCGAAATACCTCAAAATCGACGATGACACCGATACCGATACCATGGTCATTCGGCAATGCTCCGACCTAAGTATCTATAATTCAAGTATATATTATATTATATGACTATAGGGAGGGAAGATATATACTTAATAATAATATATTATATTAACATATATCACAAATATATATATATACGTATACTTATTTATACTTGAGCCAATTCCGCTACGCCATTGATAAACTCTGCCTTAATCTGTATTTTTGCATTTAGGGCGCATGAACTCCCTAGCCATTCTCAAGGAAAATATATTAGGGCATTATTCGGACTGTCAGTCGCAAGCACATAAAAACCCATAGAAAATGTTAAAAATATCGCCAGAAAAATATTCTTCTTTTCTTTTACAAAAGTACGTTAGGGAAAAATTCAACAGAACCTAGACAATTTCTAAATATGCGCTTACAAACAAATGTCAACAATAACAAAAAATGGTATGTCTTTCTAGTAATAAAAAATTCAATTAAAGTTTTTCAAATTCTTTGCTAAACTTTAAAAGGAAATTGTTTTGGGAGTCGATAGGAGTCGCTTTTTTTAAATCGACTCCACTGACTCTGCACTCCCGACTATTTGTTGGGAAAGTAGCACTCCTTACCCCTTGAAAACGGAGACATATTTTAAAGTAGTTTTGAAAATAACAAAATGTTATCAATTCATTGAAAGTAATCATGAGACATTTAATGAAATAAATTTTATTTAGAATAAACCCAGGTGAATAAAATGTTCTTTTTTTACTTTTCCTACTATATTGTATATTATCATAAATATATATCTATAGTACACTAAACCCTATATATAGTATATATATTATATATATATGACTATACTAACATCTAGTATATATATATTTAAAGTTAGTATATATATATTATTATATATAACTACTAACTAATATTACTATATGGGGGATGGTATAAAATAATATATAGCAGCGACGGCGGGTTAAGAGTTGAAATTGGTGAGGAGGTGAAGTTAAAAGGAAATTCCAAAAAGAAATTTTTTAACTTTGAAAGGAAACATGATATTTGAAAAAGTTAAACCTGGGTTTGTTGGCTCATTTTTTATTACTAATAAACTATATTATTATCATCTAACTCTGGACTATACTATCGCAAACGTAGTTGGCCTGACAACCAGTTAGCAGTCGCGCGTATAGAAATGGACGGGTGAAAATCATCGATTTCAACTCTGCAACATAACGGGTCTACAGGCACCAAACTAATGGACTTTTCAAACCAAAACGTGGTAAAATTTGGAAGGTGGGGTACCCCCAATTGACCATTAACAGCTTGAGTTTTTATTACTTCCCTCAAAAAAATTTGGGGGATAAAATGTTTTACCCCTGAAAAAAATTTTTCGGGCGGTAAGAATGGATTGGTATTTTTTCCATTTTTTCCCTTCCATTTTTCCCCCAAACCTTTCCATTCTTGTACCTGTAGAAAAAAATTAATACAACATCTAGTATATACTTATTATAGCTATATATTATATTAACAAAATGTATATATATACTACTATATATACTATATACATATATATATAATAATAGTATGATATGTACTATATACCTATTATATATATATACTACCTATATATTAGTATATATAGTTATTATTATTCTTTGTTATTATTATTATTTTATACCTAATATTATATTTTCCTGTATTATTAAATTTTTTATTATTAAGATTACTACTTTATTTCAAATGACTTTCCTAAAAAAAATTTGCGCAAATATCTATATTGGTTTGGATTTTAGCTTTTAATTTCTTTTATTGGTTAACTTCCTTCGTGCGTTAAAAAACAAAAGAAATATCATGCGCCCAGGTCATCAGTCCTTGCAAGCTATGGAAGCCCTATGAGCAATGCTTCGCAAATTAGCAGAACCGCGCCAGATCGCGGTCTGATTGTTCCAGTTCCGGTACCTCCTGCACCGTTATAAGTAAAAAACCATGCAGAGATCCTACCACCAAGATTCTAGTGACAGCAAGTGTAGAACCTATATACTTCATTACTATATACTATTAATATACTACTATATATATATACCTTATATATATCCTATATATATATATATACTATCATATTATATAGTATAGTAGTAAAACTACTATAATACTATATATATATATACTTATACTATATTACATATATTTATATATTATTATAGCTATCCATACTACAGTACCAGTACCCACCCATGCCGTGCGTTGATCGTATTGCACCACCCTAAGTGATGACCGCCTCTCTCCTGTGGCCTGTTGTGAAGGCCGGCTCCTGCTACAAAAGCCTCAAAAAAAATTAACTATAGCGCTACATATATATATATATATATATATATACTATATATATAATATATATATATATACCCTATACCTATATATTAGTACTATTATATATATATATCGTATATAATATATATACTATATATGATATATACTATATATATATTTCCTCTTATAAAAATAACTATACTACCTAAGCTTAAATTTATATATATACTATACACACATTGACACTACACACATAGTGAACCTATCTTTCACTGTCTTTTCATTCATCCGTCCCCCCCATGTTCACCCCTGTAAAAAGTGATAGTTAAGCCATGTAAAAGGGCTATAGTTCTATATATATTATATATATATACTATTACTATATATACTACTATATACTACTTTATATATCATCTATTATTCTACTATAATTATATATATATACTATCATATAATATATATATCATTATCATATATATATCATATATATATATATAGTATCTCATTTATATATATATATAGTATACTATTTTTTTTTTTTTTTCTTTCTCTCCCCTACATGGGGAAGAAATGCCACAACTTGTCCAAGCAGAATGAAAATAGCATTGTAAATGCTTTGAAAGAAATGGAGAGAATGGGACTTTCTCCTACAATGTCAGAGCTTTGCAATATTGTGCAAGCGTTCATTCAGCAAAATGAAATTCAAACAATATTTAAAAATAGCAAACCAGGTCCAGACTGGATGAGTAGGTTTTTAAAATCAAATAATTTGAAATTAAAAGTAGGCACTACAATACAGATGGCTCGTAAAAAAGCAACAGCTGACTAGTATTTCGTAAAAAAGCAACGCTGATCCCTTCTATAAAGGTATACCATTTAGGGTATTTAAATCAGTATGAGGAATTAAATAAAAGATGAGCTTTTACTTGGTGGATTTATCGTGATAAAAACATTGATATGTTGGATAGTGAAATCTTCAGAACGAAAAATGATTTTTTTATGTTTTTTTTTTTGGGGGGGAGGGTTTCATACGACCCTATCGAACTGAAGGATTTTGCTTAGATCCCAGTAAAAAAAAAATTGTTGGGACAATAGGTAAGAAGACTTTAAGGGTAACATATGGTTGTGCCTTGGTTAAAACAGTTAAAATATAATCACTGCACTTGCATGTTGTAATAGCAAATGGTGAAGTATATGTTTGATCCACTGATAATATTATATTATAAGGGATAAAGATTGATATGCCGGTTGGGTAGGTATATATATTAGGAACCAGATATGTTGCCTAGGTACTAATATAATATTGTATGCAACTTCGGATAAGATAGGGTGGTAATGTAAAGCAAAAGTGTAATTAGTTGAATTTTTCATAAAAGTTTGCAGAATATACCCGTGGAAAAAGACGCTTTATACTATAATTTTATACGGTATGGTCATCTAAGCCACACATAAACAAAAACAATAGGATATAGAAAGAGGAAAACATCGAAAATCCTGAATTGCAATCACATTGTATCAGATCTCTTGAGCACATTATGTCGACGATAGGTAGGGCATGTTGAACCAGTTTCAAAAAATTACTTACGCAAAAGGAGAGTTAGTCATGGAGTTTAGTACGCCAGATAGGGAACAAGGAATGGTTATAATAAAACTATTTTCGATAACAAGATCCAATATTGTCATATTGGTGTTGAAATAAATGTTCGGCTATGATGATAAAGAGGTCATCTCTCTATTACATCATGTATAAATAGACTAGTGTTTTGATAACAACATGGGATTATATATAATATATATATATATTTACCTTCTCAAATTCCACAATATAATTAAATTTAGATATTATAATTCTTTTGAACTAAATTATATGTACTAGGGCTTTAGGTCAAGAATAGGATAAAATATACGCACTAGTAAGGAATATATCAAGGCCTAAGTCTCAATACAAGCAAATGAAGAGAAATGTAGAGACGCAAGAGTTACTAATGTTACTCGCATTGTATATATATATAATATTACAATATATATACTCCTTTAGCCAGAAATATTCAACAAATGATAATATAATGTAGAGATGGAACAGATACTTTACCTCCACTACATTACCTGACATACAAGGCATATCATATTAACCGCCAGTCACACTCAAAGTGAGTAATCTTAGAAAAAGCCAATACGTTAGATAATTCAATTTAATCTGAAAATTATAGTAATCAATTCTCTTAAAGCTTTATCAAACAAGAGTTATTAAGTATAGAATAAATAAATATACGGCTGATAAAGACTTGTGGATATGCGATATAAGCATAAAACTAATCAGGAAAAGTATGAGCAGTAATATTAGATTAAGAGTAATGGGGTATAATATATACTAAAGTGTCATATATAATAAGAAAAACTTCCTTAGGAAGGTTAGTACAAAAGGTGAAGGTCACTAGTTTATGATCCAACGATGACTGTGGTAAAAGCATAATCTGTGAAATTGAAAAAGGGTAAAGGCAATAGTAAGAAATATGGCAAAAAAATAATAAAGTGACTTTTCTCATAAATATTACATCCTTCAACATCAGGACCCTAAATAAAAAAAAGAAATGTATAAAAACAAAAAGAAATGTTCGTTCAAGGAAATATTGAAGGACTATAATAGTCACATCAGATTCAGAATATTGTATAATGTAATCCAGGATATAATAACTAGTTAATGAATATTAAGTGAAAGAGCAGAATAATATAGATACATTGAACGAAGGACTTGTGTAGAAGATTTGAATCTAATGGAGTAAGAAAGGAAAAGTCATGTCTATAAAATTAATTCTATCAAAAAGAAAATATGTGAAAGTAAAATAGAGCCATAAAGAAAGAAAATAATCAAACTATAGAAGTAGTAATAACAGTGATAGCATTAACAAAAATTTATCCGTCAGTCTATAATTTTATATAAAAGCTATTGTCTTCAGTTTCGTATTTTAGACTAGGAGATGAACGATTGTGAGTACATATGAATAGTTTAAAGTTGCATATGATAAAGAAGAAAAAAAATTATGAGACCTACAAATTAAACAAAAAGTGTGAACAATGAAGTTAAATTTTTAAAGAAAAAAATATCTATCTTAGTGACTTTTTTTTCCAAATGTAAATGTGACTTGGTAGTAGATTTAGCGAAAGTGAAAAGGTATGTAAATTAGCTCATAGTAGAATCTGTTCAAAGTTATATTATGTATGTTGTCTTCCTTCTTTTTTTCTTTTTGAATTTCCTATATTATTCGATATATAAGTTGTGTTTAACATGTTTTAATGTATTTATATTTTCAATGGTTGTTCGAATTATTGAAATATAATTTTGATTTTATATATATATTTATATTAAATTTTTCCTTTTTTTCTTTTATTTTCTTCTATTATATACTTACCTTTATTGATAATTATAATTAACAATATATATAAATTATAATTTAATATATTTATTATAGAAAAATTCTATAAAAACAGTAGGGTATTATTAAAATTATTTATAATATATATTATATTAATAAATATTTATATATATATTATATATAATATATTATATATATATATTATAATATATAATATATTATAATTAATATATTATATATATTATAAATATAATATATATAATATATAATATTAATATATTATATATATATAATATATTATATATATAATATATGTATATATTTTTATTTATATATATATTAATATATATATATATATATGTATGATTTAATGAATATATGCACAATTAATTGATTTAAAATTTTTTTCAAAACTATTAAAATATAATTATATATTATATATTTTTATAATATATAATAATATATTCTATTAATATATATATATATATATATCTATAATATATATTAATATATATATCATATATATATAATATAATTAATATATATATATTATATTTTATATATATATATTAATTAGTATATATATATATATATATATATATCCTACCTTGTTCAATTATTTTGTGGTACTAATATAAAGTGCTTTTTATATTACCGTTATCTTTTATATAATATTGATATATGTATATAATGAGTAATGTATGTTATATACTTATTGTACGATGAGTACTATGTATAGAGTAGAGTACTATGCAGGTTAGATCGCGGTGTAGCATGTAGTGCGATAAAACGAGGACTAGATAGTAAGTTATTATATACTGTGAGAAGTATAAATAATTAATAGAGAAATATAATCATGGAAGCATATATAAGTTATAATATTATCTATCTGTAATATGAAAATTGTATGAATAATTTGGCAATACTATATTATATATTAGTATAATAGTAACTAATAAACGTGTATAAGTATTATAGGAGAATTACACTAGATAATCGGATTCTATTATATATATATATATATATTATATATTATAAGGGTATAGTATACGTGTATAAGTTGGTAGTATATTGTGGTCTCCATATCGAGGCAGATGTATGATTGATAGTAGATCTATAATCTATAATTATCGTATAATTCTCTATAGTAGGGTGGAATGATGTTATAATTCTATTGTAATTATTCTATAGAGTAATATACTAGACGACGAACAGGCGCAGGTGTTAGAGCGCACTCATGTATAATAACTATATCTATAATGTATATGTAAAAGAAGCGGTAACCTTAGCGTGGGCTACAGTGACTCGGTTGCTATGGTGGACGTATATAGCCTATAGGATTATAAACTGCGCGCCATCCTTGTGTTAGATCTGGCTGTGTGTGATACGTAACGGTATATAAAGTATAATGGCACACGGCACACGGTTGTATTTGTGTATCTATGTACTGTTCTATAGGGATAAGACTAGTGTACGTGTACGAATTATAGCAAATATCGTGTATATTAAAGGATATTGTATCAGGTTAGTATGTGCTGGTTAAGAGAATAGGTTTATGAGCCTATATATTATATATAATTTAATAATAATTATTATAATACATATATATATATTATATATATATATATTTATTATTATATTATATATAATTTGGCGACCAAATGAAATCGGAAAATTGAATGGCCAAGAAATAAAGGAGCTTGGAATAAACAACAATAACAAAAAGAGACAAAAAAAAGGATGAGCCTATTCATAATACATCTTACGAGGACGTGAACGAAAACAATCACAAATAACGACAAAAAACTTCTGCTATGTGAACAAATGCTCACTTAAGTTAAAAAGTGTACAATAATGATTTCATTTAGACCGAGTACAATAGCTTGTTTGAAAAGCAGTTGAAGACTTTTGGATGAAAGAGAGACATGCAACGGAGGAGTGTATGAGTATACAGGGCGAAAGGATTGTATGTTTTGTTGTTTTTGTTTTGTTATTGTTCGTTTTTTTTTGTTGTAAAGATAGTCATTCTAGATCTGAATATAGACATGTATATATGTTTCGTGTTGGAAGAAGGCTACAGAAAGATTGACTTCCTAACACACGAACGGATTAAAAATGGATGAACCGCAATTGAGTGAGAGAGAATGGACAAGGGTCATATCGGAAACAATTGAGAAATATAGTAGATGGCAAAACATACAATTTGGAAATGAAACATGTAGTTTTTTACACAATTGGATTGATTGGATAAAAATCGAGATCATAATGATTGGTAGGAAACAATTAGTTTTTTAAGATGTACACAGATTGGTATTAAGAATTGTGTGGGTACTTATATAGAGACGGGATAACTTGATTATAAGGCCATAGTGTGAGTGACGAGACAGATAATATTGTAGTTATGTAATCTATTTAATGTTAAAAAAAGAACATTATTGTATATACGAATCTGCGTGTTAAAGAGAAATTATAGTTAGATAGTATAGTACCTTAAGTTATATCAAATGGAAAGCGCGAGTAAATAGGAGAGCGATATATACGGTGGTTGTGTATTCGTAGAAAACTAATCAATAATTGAATATAATGCGTATATAATAGATGTGAACTTATGTAATATGAATAGATATAATAGATATGATAAATGTAGACAGAATGATTACATATAATAAATAATATGGATTAATGTTGATACTAATTAATGTAAGATCACACACACAGGTGAA
>JABUQX010100592.1:0-23275 GCA_015478945.1 Trachelipus rathkii | reverse complement strand
GAGAACTTTCAGGAATTAGGTTCATGGGAGTTCATATATCTATAACACTTGACCGTCAACAAGTTAGAGAAATCCATCTCTAATCAGTCCAGAGTGGCAAAAATCAACAGCAATAAGGCTGGAGATATAGTTCACTGATATCTACACACACTAACAACCATAAGAACCCCCTCTGGCTTTGGCAGAAAGTTCTTGTGGAAGTCATCATGATTATGGGGGTTAGCAGCCATGATAAAAAAATAAGATCAGGATTAGTGAGAATTGGTTATTTAAAGGGGAGATGGAACAAAACCACCTGATCTCCATCATTCTATTTAGTCATCTCGTAACCCCATTGGAGTTAAACATCCACTACATTAACCCACTCTGTAATCCAAGTGGAGAAGCTGATTGCTGAAAACAAGCAAGTGATTTACTCCCAAATTTCCAGCGAGCCACTGACTGTTTCAAAAACACAACTGCAAACCAAACATCACAGATCATCAAGTTTATCCCTCAAATTCAAATTTCAGTTTATTTTCAAAGTAATAGTGATAGCGACATGACTTTGTAAAAAAAATCGTAACGACCTTTCAACCTTCAGGTTAAATCATCTGTAATTCACGTACACGCCAATCACCTCTACCGACACCTCGACATAATCAAAGACCATTAGTCCAAACTAAGCACCGAACTCACACACACCTCCCCAAAAAAACGCACACAAAGATCCAACCCTTGACAACGAACAACCCAGGCCCTCTCAACGCACCACCCATAACCACCATACACGCAACGGTGTAAGATTGTCCAAAAGAATTCCATTCAACCCAGGGACATGTTATCACTTATATTGTCATAAAACGAACAAACTACATTAAAATTCTCTTAACACTTAATAGCCAATGGCCCCTTCATAAACCTGCAACTCACTTCCCAGTCCCCGCACAACACCAGCCCACCAAAGCAGGCACACAAACCACCACAAATCAATATAAAAACTATTAAATCTCATATACTACCTCCACATATATAATCCTTCTATTTGTCAGACAATTATTTTAGAGCCGCAAACCGGCCACACCAAGAAATCCGACTCAACCATCCCCAAAGAACCTAATCATATCAACGCCATATATTACATGCAATCTCTATTTATTTAGTTTTTAGAGGATCATATTATTTTATGTTCTTCATTGGCACTATAATTGCCACCAAGAAATTTACCACTTTAAAAAAAGGCAACTATAGATACATCAAGCTCATAACAAACACTGATTCAACAAAGCAAGAGTCCTTAATTTGCTCGCGCTTGCTGAAAGTCAAATTTTAATAGCTCAAAAAATTATTAAGGGTATGGAGGTAAATGTCTTAATTTTTCTTTTCAAAAATACGCCTCAAATTCAACACATTACATCCACCCCTCTCCACTGATCTTCTAGCTTCTCTATTGCCCCCCACCACAACCCACCCAAAACCAACCAAATCACCTAAACTACTAAAATTAACATTTTAACAAGTATATGAAGCTGCTGCATTATTATTTGACAAAGCAGGTAACAAATTTACATGAGACACATTTCTTTGATACTCGGGGTCTCTATCCCTCTGAATGAACAGACACAACACAAAAAAATTCCTGAAAACAACAAATTTCAAAGGTAACTCAATATATAGATACGACAATTGCTCTCAATTTAATATTTTATTATTCCTTCTTTTTAAACTTTAATTTTTATGAAATCCAATGCTATCACCATATATCACACTACCAACTATTACAAACACGTGCTTGGCCTTAGTCGCCCAACAGGCACTTTACCTTAAACCTTATTAGGATAAATTGATTAGTCCAAATACTATGACGAGTAAGAGGAATAGAGATTGATGTAATTTGAAAACCATTGAAAATAGTCTTGAAACTGAAGTTGTAAATATACAATTTACGATAATACAAGTCAATTCGAAATTAAATTAACAAATACTTTTGCATTTTAACCAACTATAGGACAGTAGCGTTTGAATACGCTGACCATCACGTTGACAACTCGTGTGTAAAAAGTGTAGAAACCAGAACTCTCTTTGAAATCATTGCAAACACTACGTTCAATTTTATTCGAGCAACAGCAATATATATTCCAATATTAAGCCCAAGCACAAACCACAAGTAAAAAACCATCCACTAACCCTTTACACACCCGACTCAACAAATACTAACAAAAATATAAAGATATGAACCCCACACATAGAAAGAAATATATTGTACGCACCAAGCGGTTATAACTATATTTGAACTCGGTACACAATGCCACTATATTCGGTAAAAAAAAACATTTCCTGTGAAATCTCGTAACTTTCAAAAAAGTTCAGAAACGTTAAGTTTTTTAAGAAAATTGATTTACAAGCAATTTTTACTCAAATGTAACTTAAAATATTTCCCAGAACGACTTGCCATATAAAGTATTATTTTCCATTTTAAAAAAACTTTACTTAACTTAACTCAGGCCATTCTCGAACTTAAGGAGAATTTATTGAACTTTGGAAATCTTTCAGAAATACTACACCCCACTCACTCCAATCTATCCATCCACAAAAACCAACAACACACCCACCACAAAACCCAGCACCACCCCCCCCACCGACCACACAACAACCAGATCCACAACACCAACACCAACACCACGAACAAAACACACGACACAACCAACCACCCACCCACCACAACACAAAACCCAAAACTGAAACAACAAAACTACACACCACAAACTCACCCAACCACAAAAACCAGCAACAACCCACAAAAACACATCCCCGAAACCACCAACCAACGCCCACTAACCAACCAAACACACCACGAACCCCCGCACCACAACACACACAAGCAAAGCACAAACCCCACGCAAAAACGACCCAACAAAACCCCCAACTAACACACCCAAACATACAACAAAACACCACACACCACCCAAAAACACCAAACCAACCCACCCACCCACCACAAAAACACAACACCAACACAGCGCTCGAAGGTGTTATAAGTGAAAGAACAGAAACCACACAACCACCACCCACCACCGCCACAACACCACCCCGACACTAACACAATATACCCGGCCACACCAACACCAACAACACACCACACAGACACCCCAACACCACCCACAAAAACACACCACCCCGCCGCCAAAAACACACACATCAACCACACCCCCACACCCACACACCGCAACACACAAATTACAAACACAACACCCAAAAACCACACAAACACTAAAACCACCCTCACACACGACAACTCACACCAACACACCCCCCACAACAAAAAACAAACCAGACCACACCCCACAAATCAACAACAACACACCACCACACACCAACCACCGACACCACCAAATACCCACCCACCCCAACCACCCACCCCACAACATCAAAACCACAACCAACCCACCCAACTGCAACAACACAACATCAACGCCCAACTCACCCACACAACACCCACCACCGACACACACACCCTCCACACAACAACACACCCAACGAAACCAACCAACCCACACACTCAAGCACACAGCAAACCAAATACCACACAACAACACACAAACGCCACACACCCCAACGCCCCCCAAGCCCCAAACGTACCGCACACAAACACCAACAAAACAAACAAACCACCCACGCCAACACCACAGCTGCAACAACAATCACCAACCCCCCCACCCACCACATCAACGAAACCCCAAAACCCAACAAAAACCACCACCACCCAACAACCCGCACCCCCACCAAACACCAAACTACAAACCACAGAACAAACGCACACCCGCCACCATCCAAAAACCACCACACCAAACACCCAACACCCACCACAAAACAACCCAAAACACAAAAACCAACACCCCAAAAAACCCCCACCCAACACACCACACCCCACAAACAAAACACAAAACCCACCAAAAAACACACAACACCACAACCACACCCACAACCAAAACCACCAAAAACAACAACAAAAACCAACACACCAACAACACCCCAGACAAAAACCACCCCCAAACCCCCCAACCCAAAAACCAACCAAACCACACCTTCATACCAACTCAACCACCCCCACACACCCACCCCAACAGACACACACACAACAAACAGCCACCCACCACACAACAACCACAACGCCGAACGCCAAACCACAACAACCAACAACCCCCCCTGCGGCACATCAGCGCCACACACACACACTAGCATGCATATCGCGTTTATCGTATTAACATCCACCGCCACACCACATACAACCAACACACCACAAACATCAACAGCCCATACACAACCTGACCATCAACACCACAAACAGCAAACACACACCCCACCACAACAACTACGAACCACAACCACCACCCCAACACCATACACACCCACGACAACACCCCAACACACACACCAATACACCCCACAATCACAACCAACACTCAACACACCCAAACGCACCCAAAGAACCACACAACAAACCAAACATCAAACCAAACACAAAGCACACACACCCCACAACACCCCACACCCACAACCCACCCACCCACCAACACAAACGGACAGAAAAAACACAAGACACACGCAAACCCACCAAACAACCAAACCCAAACAGTGCACACGATCAAACACAACCATACCCACAACACCCGAAAATACAAAAAACACGCATCACAACAAACACACAACCACAACACCCCCTCCCAAACCATCCCAAAACTCCACCCACCCACCAAACCCCACAAAGCACCATAACGACACAACCCAAACACACACAAACTCGTGTAAACTTCAGATACCCACATAAGCTCTACCACCGCACCCAAAATATACTTATACTTCTAATGGCGCAGCTCGAGCTAAACGTGTTTTGCTATTCCCTGGCCGTATCCAGTCTACAGCTAACACCACACAGACATTATATATATAACTCAACTATATATTAAGAGCATCATCAAGAACGAATACACCTCTCGCCTATCACCCACACGCAATCCTCGACTAATTTTTCATACCCACAATAACACAAAACATATCAGGAATGCATTAATAAAATGTACTGACTGACTTCACGAATACATAAACTCAACCAAAACCCACACATATCGAACTAATATAACATATCATAAAGACATATCACCAACACAATCTATACATCTACAAAATAAAGCGTCGCGAGTCTAACTTCAAAACATTATCTCGCGAAAGTTATTATATTTTACCTAACGCTCTCCACCCTGCTAATCCATATAAAAAACAAAAACCGCGCAACAATCACTACAGACATACACTCACTCAATATCTACCTCACACCACAACCCATACTCCGAGAAATCTTCTAAACACCGCTAAACTCTCTGAGAATATCACCACGGAAACAAGACATACGACGCTCATTGGCTAATAATATCAAACTCAATTTACTACCAACTCATCATCACACTATCATGCCACACTCCCTCCTCTCCGAACTCAATCGCAAAAACTATATCAACAATGATTACTTCAATATACGAGCAACCCTGCCTATCAGCGGTCAGAAAGATCTACAAGAATTTACAATATGCCTAAAAAACAAACACATTCACAAACCTGCCTAAATTCGCGATACAATAAATAAATCAAACCAGTATAATAAAAATTTTTTTTCTTTTAATAAACACTTAATATATAGTATATATATACTACTATAACATCAACCACCACCATAATAGAACCGGATAAACCCACCTAACACAATAATCCCACATACTAACCCCCTAATCTAGTACGTACAACTCAATATAACCCAACTCAACCTAGCGACTCAATCCTACCTATATACGCACATATAATAAGAATATCGCCTAATCCTATAGAAAATTTTACGAGTACGTTGAAACAAGCTGCGTGAGTCGGTATTAGATCGACTCACGCTGAGTTCGTGAGGCGATTGAGTCTATATATACATATAAATAATCACGGCCCATTAGGGAGCTCGAGCAGACGAAGAACAGATGGGGGAAGTTTCCATACCCTGTAGGGGAGGGGTGGAGGAACCCCGAACACCCAAATACCAAAGAGTGGGCGTTCTTGGAGGGGGAAAAGTCTTACCTTTAGTTCCTGGGAAGCGAGAGGACCTTGACTTCCTGCTATCGGGTGGTCTACCCTTGGCGGTTTGCACCCAATTATTAAAAAAAAAAAATTCCTTTTTTAAAAACAATGGGTACCCAGAGCTTCAACATGACTACCGATGGCAGGAGTCGGGTCCTCTCGGCCTTCCGGGGAACGAAAGGGTAGGACTTTTATCCCCCCCCTCTAGGGAAGGTCTCCGGAACCCCGCTTTTTTATATTTAGGTGTCGCTGGGTTTCCTCCGCCCCTGCGTGGTATGCCCCCCATTTGTTCCCCGTCGGCTCAAGCCCCCTAATGGGCTACCTATATAATATTACATATATATATATATAATATAATATAATATATATATATTTATTAATAATAATATCAAATAAAATATATTATACTTTATTCTGCTTTCTATCATATATATATAATATATATATTTATATATCATATATATATATTATATAATAGATATAACTAAATCAATAATATATACTAATATATATATACTAATATATATATATACGTCATATAATAAATATATATATAATAGTAAATTTCTAAGTTAAGTAAAGTTTTTTAGAAAATTCTTTAGTGGAAGCTTCTGGAATTATGCCAGAAACTTTCCACCAAACAATTTTCTTAAAAACTTAACTTTAACTTTTTTTGAACAGAAATTTTTTTGAACCTAGCAAAATTTTATTCAGAAAATATATACTGATTCAAATATAGAATAATATAGTATATATATAATATATAACTATATATATATATATATATAATATATATATATAATATATATATATAATATATAATAATAATAGCTTTCTGGGCGGGGTGACTTTGGACCACTTTAGTATAACTTGGTCTCCGACTCTCCCCTAATGCACTTTTGCGAATTTTTTTTTTTGTTAAATCATGCTCGCTAATGCTCGGTAATAATCTCACAAAAAAATAAACAAGGATTCGAATAATAAAAGATTCGACAAAGTTGGATAGAGAATAGGTTCAGCAGACCGTGGAGGGGATGAAGCGGAACCACCATTGCAGTGGTGACTCGGACCATCTGTTTTAAATTCGTCTTTTACGTATAAATTCAATTTTACATTATGGAGTAAAATTGTACAAAAATAGTATTCTATTATTTGATACATTTTAAAATTCACATTAACGTAATACAACAATGCTCAATATGATAAAACTAAAACATCGCAACTATCAACTAAGGTGGTTCACGATTTCACCCCTCCTCCGCCCAAAAATATTGACAGTTTTTTTGAAGTGTCTTTTTTTTTATTAACAAATTCTCGTTGTGTTTTAAAAAACTACTAGAATAATATAAGTACATCTTATTATGTGTTAAATTAATTATACGTAATAAAAATGTCAATAATAATACGTAAAATTACGAAAAACAATGCGTGGTCCGAGTTCACCCCTCCATCAAGTTTACGGCAGGGTAATCGGAAAAGTTAGGCCCCGTTTTTTTGCCACTAATACTGCGTTGGAATCAAAAAATTTACTGTGCCAGTTTAAAGCTAACATACTCGAGAGTTGTATCCACTGAAAAATAATTAAAATCATCCTACAATTTTTCATTTTATATCAAAGTTAAAAAAACTCACATTTTTCAAAGTGAAATTCTATTGGAAGGACATTTTGTACCCTAATTTCTAACATTTTTTAAAAATATAAAAACTTTCTAGAATTAAATATGATCTTAAATAAAACTTGTAGTACTACTGCCGTACATACACATAACAGACATTTACTTTATTTGTATATTTTGTATTTATTTAGAGTGGACCGAATCACCCCTCCTAAGAAGGCGGGCCGGCCTTGTCACCCCGCCCGACGCTATATATATATATATATATATATATATTATTATATATATATAGTATATTAATATATAATATTTATATAATATATATATATTATATATATATAAATAAATCTGTCTGTACCTAACCAAACTTTATCATAACCTAGAAGCTAGATAGTTTGTCTTTAGGTAAAAAATTAATAATATTTAAGTTTAGTAATCAACTCACTACACGATCTGTGTGTACCTAATCAGACTTTATTATAACCTAGACTTAAAAGCAGTATGATCTATCTAGATGGATCGCCATTGCCGTAAACCTAGACCTAACCTAGATAGTTTGTCTTTAAGTAAAAAATTAATAATATTTAAGTTTAATAAATAATCGACTCACAGGAAATTTTCAAATCTCATTTTTTTCATGCTTTCTTTGCCACATAAATAAGGCCAAATAGGGGAGTAGATGTTATTTCCTTCTGCCTCATGTTGGAATATTTAATTTGCCTGTTTTGTAATTTCACATTCTTTTACTCTTTTTGACAAACCTTTTTATCTACTATAAAACAAAAATGTTGCAATAATGCTAAAACTGTAAAATCATTTTCACAAAGTTTGAACAAATCTTTTAAATTCATATTGTTCACAAAATAGGCACATAAAAGATCTCGACCTAACGGTTCAGAGTTTAAAAATTAATGGCGTTTCGTATTTATATATAGATATTTTTCTTTGAAACATTCCAATAATGCTCATAATAAATATAACCCATGTTAACAAATCTCGTTTATTCCCAAATGGGTTTCCTCAATATTTGTAAGTTAAATATTGATTTGAGGTCAGAAAGAATCTTAGTTTATCCATTAATTTTTTAGAGTAGGTTATATCCTGTGATTTTAAAAAAAAATATATATATTTTTTTTTATAAGAAAATCACTTTGAAAGGCTGGAACTTTTTTTCTTAAAGAGACTGCCACAATTGGTTTTTTATTCTTCATTATTATTTTTTTAGAGTATATTTTGTGATTTTTATAAAAATCAGGGGTAAGCCCCTTTGCGCTACTATTACCTCAGATAGATTCAGCATTCAGGTTATGGGCACAAAGGGTGGAGCCTCCATATCTAAACATTCTTTTAGTACCATGCTCTTCTTTATGGTTATGCAACTAACTATTTATAAAATCTAAAATAATAAAAATATTGATATATAAATAAATGAATGATAAGTATACAAACGAAAGTTCAGTCCCAATACTGAAGTTTTATGAAATCTTTTTCCTGGATCCAGTACTCTGTTCACTTTAACTCCATGACCTACTAAGTTTATTTCTCACCTTATTCCATAAAAAAAGGTCTGAAGGACCAAGTTCAAGTCTGTCCACACACTTCACAATCAAATATGTGAACTAATACAATCCCTAAAAAAAAAAAACTAAGATATAAAATATTAGAGATCTTAGAACATAAATAAGAAAAGCTAAAGTCACACTCAACAGAACCTCATAAGCCGAATCATTCTTTGTCCATCCGAACATCTACATCATCAATGAGACCAAAAATCACCAGAAAAAAAAAAAACAGCTAAAGAGAAGGTAATAGTAAGTAGAGCAGAACCGCTGCATCACGATTTTTATAAACGCAGGATAAACGAATAAAATAATGAAGAATTAGAAAAAAAAATGGAAATTGACTTGACATCTTTACAGGATAAGTTATTGACTTTAAAAGTTGTTATAAAACTACCATAAAAGAAATCAAACATCCAGGTTCTAGGTCTCATTTTAGACCCTCTGTTCAGCTATGATGTATTTTAAAGTATATTGCAGAGTAAATCTTTTGTTTACTTAATAAATTCTTACTAACCTGAGGAGAGATGGTCCTAAACGAACTCGAGGCCTGTTCAAGTTTTTATAAGAAAAGCATATGGGTATTCACTTTCATTATCACAGGATATATATATACAGCGTTCACACTTTCTGGAAAGTCAGGAAAAAAAAAAATTGGTCAGGGAAAGTCAGGAAACGGTTTTAAATATGCTGAAAGTCAGGGAAAATTCCAAAAAAAGTTCGGGAAATTTTAAAAATTTCCAAACATGAAGAATGATCGATGAACCAAGTTTACATTATTTTTATATGTTTGTTTTCCTTTATTGTATTTTTGTGGATGAGAGATGTATTTGATAACTGAATGAAAAGGATGGGCTAGGAATGACATTCCATAAATCTAATTCTATCGTCTGCTTTTCTATTTTAGTTCACATTACCTCTATTCTTCCTATTCTGTTCGGAAGAAGTTGTTCCAAGTTCATCCTTCTGATGAAGGTGATTGGTATCATGCATGTGTTTTGACTGTTATGACTGATGATTTAATCTGTTTATGAATCTTTTTCTTTTAGCGGAATCTTACGTTTGAGGTTTTGACGAAAGTGATTTTTTGGGATTTTTGTTGCAGTGAAGGTATTTATTATTTATTATAAATGACTTCAAGCAAAAAAAAGTTTAACTTTAACGACCAAGAGCTTGGACCTCAAAAGTGAACCGGAAATCTTTTCTGTTCACAAATTACTGTAATGTAAAAAATATTATGGAAAAGATTAGTTCTGTCCATTAAAATGCCTGCTACAACCAACAACTAAGCTTTTGCATTAGATTTACATGACAAACTTGAATGCCAGACTGGCAAATCAAAATGAGTAGAAAAGATATTAGAAGATGTCCTCTGAAGTAACAAGCCTGTCCAATTGGCTCCATCATTGATCCTAGTATAGTTTTGCATCAGCCCAGAACAAGGGAAACAAGATTTGATTTATTGCTAGAAGCCAATGTACACCAATAACTGAATCACAGATTCTGTTGCTGAGAAAGAAAAAGCACTATACTCTTACTTTCAGTGAAGCTCATTCTTACCCTTGAATTAAAATTCAAAATATTTTTGGGATGGTGATTGTCCTTCTAAGAGGAGCTTGATGAGTTTTTTTTTCTTCTATAGCACTGGAGAATCAATGTTGTGGAATTGTTCCAAATTATTAAATTAGGACTTGATATTTTCGCATGGAAATGCGGCAGTGGAAGGAGGGTTTTCTTATAAATTAAGCAGCAATTTTAGTGGAGATCTGAAAGACATAGTCTGATTCTTCAAAGAACAGTGCACAATGCTGATAAGATCTCATGAAAGTATTCATAAAGTCCTATCACTCAAAAAATGTTGACAAATGTTAGAGCTGCCCATAGGAGATATGAAGAAACATCTCAAAGAGTCAAAACGAAACCAAAAAAACAGAATAAAAAGGTTGAAAAAAGAATATTATCCATACGGATCAATAAACTTGAAGAGCAGAGAAAGATGTAAAACTGAAGGCTTTAACAGAAGAAGACGATATATGTAAAATCAAAAATTCAAATGCTGGGAGAAAAAGTTAATCTAAATCTCCCCATTTAGAACTTTGTGATTACAGTGGACGCTATTCACCAGGTATTAATGTAAGCTTTTAATTTATTTTCTTTTATTGTATAAATAAAAACTGTTTCTTTGGAAAAATAAAAAAAAGAGTGCTTTGGACAGCTATGGGTAAGGTATGGTGATGATAACTAAAAAAAAAATATTTTTTTATTTTAAATTTCATCCAATTTGATGCAACATCTAATAATTTTCAATAATTTAATGTATGAAACTGAGTAAATAGGCTGCAATATGAATTAATAGATATTTTATACACCAAAAATAACGAACACGCTGGTCAGGGAAAGTCAGGGAAATCAAATCCAAAATTTTAGTGTGAACCCTGTTTTCATTATCACTTTTCAACTATTCCTTACTGTAGCTCGTCATTTATAAGATTCTGAATATAATTTCCTTCATATGCAAAAAATTTATTGACAGCTTCTCTTTTCAACCTGTTCATGCTCATTCAGCTAACAGCTTGGCCAATTAAAATATTTTCCCCTTAGATGAATAAAGTAACTGTTGTTATCTAAAGTTTTATAGCAAGTGCCCCTTATAGAAATTTCTAGAAATTAATTGACTTTTTTAATCAAGTAAAATAAGTTTTTTGCTCCATCAGTAAAGTTTTTATTAATTTTTATATGAAACCAGCTGAGAAAGTAAACAGTTACTATGAATTCTGCAATAAGTTTTAAAATCTTTGTGACTTTTAAAACAGAATTCTGCAAGCCTGTGTAAGTAAGCCAATGGGAATGATTTAATGGACCAACTTTTAGCAACGCTAGTCTATGATCTAGCGTCGCTAGATCATTATCTACATCACCAGTAATCATACCCCAGCAAATGTGATATGTATAGTATTGATCAGTAGACAAGTTATCTACAGTTTCTCCAATTTGACAAATCCAACATATGGTATTGGCTTAAACTTAACAACTTCCCACTCAGATACATTTACATTCAATTTTGAGCCTATGGGTACAGCAAATTTATCAGGCCCTTTCATTGTATCATCTAGTTTCATGAAAACCTGTCTTAATGGGAGCTCATTGAGATACAAAAGTCAAACATCTCATTGCAATGGTTCACCAAGAAACAATTCTAAGTATCTAATTGAAACATGTAAATGACCTGTATTCACATTTGTTCCATCTGCCTTTACTAAAACCAATTTCTTTTCTATCTCTGTGCCTTTAACCTGCATGAAAATTCCATGGGTTATGTCAATTCCTTTACTGCTCTTTAGCGTGAAGTGATTGAGGTAAAAAACATCTGAAATAAATTTGAGAAATGGTGATCAACAAATTACTAAAGTATCATTTTTGCTATTAACATTTACATATGTAAAAACATACTAAGAGTCAAGATTATACAAATTTTAAATTACCAGGTTCACCAGTGATAACGTAATGTTCTTCCAGTATTGTAGATGTGAAATATTTTCCTTCAATTTCAATATTTTGAAGAGTTGTGTCATTTCTGTGATCAAAACCTATTCCAGTTACTTTTTTGAACATGATTTCTTTTTCTTTCTGATCTCAATTTATTTCTTTCTCTTCTCAATTTATTTCTGTAAAGTTAAAATAATTCGTATATAAATTAGAGCACAGAAAACTAATTTAGTCAATTGAAATTGATATTTAAATATTAATTGGTAAAACAATTATTTGAAAAGCTTAGTACTTACTTATCAATAACATTTTGCATTTTAATCACTGGTTATGATTCCAAAATCTACCAATGCAGCAGAAACAACAGCTGCCACAACTCTATCACTTATTTGGTACCTGAAATATATTTATAATATATTATACACTTAATTAATTTAGTTGTAATAGTTTCAGGTTACAAATACTATTTAACGAGTGAATAGTTTCAAAATACTTTATACATACAAACTACACTTTTAAACTCTTCAATTTACCTGTCACAAACTTCAGCTAATGTTTGTAGGTTTGTTCTATATTGTTCACTTGTATCATCTCCAATGTTATCAGGATCTGGATCATTATCACTTGATAATGTTTCACTCATTCCAGCATCAGATTGCTGTTTCATCTTCGGGTTCTTGAAAAGAGCAACTTGGTTTTGACTTTGAGAAGTTATCATATTTTTTAACCTTACTTGCTCTCTCATTTTCTTGAATGATTTTAGTTTTGAATTTTGCTTTAGAAGGTGTTACAGGGACTGGTTGCAAAGTGCAGTAGTTATATGTTTGTTTTTTGATTGTGAAATATATTTAAATTCCTTAAAATTTGGATATTATGTTTCTATAACATATAATTTATTTTTTCAACTTTTACAAAATTTATGGCCTACCTATCAAAAAACATAAAAGCTTATAAAATTTAGAATGTAAAATAAAAAGGTAAAAGTTTTTGAAATTTGTAAAGTAATATAGGTACCTCATAAAACTTATAATCCTCTTCTGCCATTTTCAACAAATACTTTTTTCCATTATTGCCAGCTTTTTATGATCTTCCTGTTATATAACAAATAGTTTGTTTGAAGTATCTATAAACTTTGATGCATCCAATTTAAATTTGGAACCTCATATTTTCTTATCATAATTCACAAGTCTATAAAATTATTTTATATGATTATTTAATCTCTTTTTGAATAGCTGGTGAAGATAAACGATAAACATTATATATTACCTATAAATTAAATAGTTCTTCAGTTACTTCCCTTAAAACACTTTCTTTTCGGTAATCTTCAAAAGAGAGGCATCTTGATTACTTGCTTTAAAGTTGGAGGTCTTCCTGGTGGAAATTCTTTTGATGGCTTAAAACATTCATCAATAAGATGTTTATTTGTAGATTTTCTTGTAGTCATAGCTTAAAATTTATGTATTTACTAAGTAGGTATTAGGTAAGTTACATTTCTGAAAATTTTGATTAAAATGTGTAATAAAAATGAAAAAATATACATTCTGTAAATAACTTTTAAAATAAAAGTTCTATAAAAAAGTGTGATATCACAATAAATGCTTAAAATTAAATTCTGCATCCTTTGGTGTAAAAATTTTGTTTGACGCATGAATAAAACAAAAGTTATGGGTCATTTTTATACATATGACATGAACAAATTTTGCGATTTTTTGAAATAATACTATGAGGTGAGTTGACTAAAAATGGTGACCACAAATTTTTTTCTTTCAAAAAAATTGTTGTTTTTACATCAAAAAGCCAGGTAACTAGGCTGGGTGGGCTTTTGTGTTTGAGGATTTTCAGCCCATCCTAATAATAATATATATATATATATATATATATATATATATATATATATATATATATATATATATATATATATATAGATTATATATAATATATTATATATAACACATAATATATAAATTATATATATATTATATATATATGTATATATATATAATATATATAATATATAATACTATAATATATTATATATATATATATATAATATATTAAAATCAAACTTGAATGTAGCACGTAAATTATGAAAGTAATATACCCTAGGCACAAAGAATATTTAGATCACACCACCGAAACCGCTCGTGAATTTTGGACATATGACACTATTAATACAACTAATTTAAATATTTACCTAAAATGATACAGTGAGCAAAGGAGTAACCAATACATCTCACAATTGTATCTATGGAAGAAATTTATCATCATTACAGTCATTAATCATTATTAATGGCTGCAATTTTGATAAATTTCTTCCCTAGATACAATTGTGAGATTTATTATTTTCATATATATAATATATATATATTATATATATTATATATATAATATATATACTAAATAACATATAATATATATTATATTTATATATATAATATATATATATATATATATATATATATGAGAAACAATAGTGGTTCAAGCACTGAATCATATGGGACACCACTCTTCCCCATTTTCCATGATGATCTATTGCCTATGAGTTGTACACAGTTTTCTATTCCACAACCACTTTAATCCAACCATGTACTACTCCACCTATACCAAATTGCAATTAGTTTTTCAGCCTTATGTGGGGAACCTTATCAAAAGCTTTGCTTTTTGCTAATATATAATAACTGGATTCCTTGGTTAATGCAATCAGTAATGTATTCAATAAATTCTAAAAGGTTTGTCTGACATGATCTGCCCTTTCAAAAACCATGCAGGGAGTCATATAATATCTATCTTCCAAATATTTCTCTATGTGACCTTTCAGTAACTTTTACAACCAGAGATATTAAGTTAACTGGCCTATAATTTCCAAAATCCTCCTTACTGCCTTTCTTATAAATAGCCACAACATATGCTCTTTTCCAGTCTTCTGGTACCTCACCAAAATCAAATACAGTGGCTTTGCAATGCTACTACTACCGTCCTTCAGAATTCTACCATAGTATATACCATCATTACCTATAGCTTTACTTGGGTCAATATGGTCCAGTATAGATTAATTTCTTTTACATAAAAGAAACATTGATTTTAAAGATGAGAAAACCATGAAAAAAAAAAAAAATTTTTATAAAAACTTTTTTTTTTTTTTTTTATCATTCCTGCTTATATGGGTTAGAAAGAAAAATGGTCCCGGAACAGAACCTTGAAGATCACTTGCCTATTCCCATGAAGTTTTATAATTAAAATACTAAACACTGCCTTCAGTCCCTTTCACATTTTATTTTAAACAATTATAAATTCACCAACAATACACTGTATTAACTTGTGCATCAGTTTAGATTGGAATTCCATTTCAGATGCCTTGCTGAAATCTAAAATAAAAAATACTGCCTCCCTCTTTGTAAGTTCAATTAGTGATATACTCTTCCTGAATCAGGTTTTGTTTGTATCAAATATTCTTATTTACTTAAATGCAATATATTATTATTGGTTAAGAGTTTCTCTTTTCAAATTTTCAGTATTCTTTCCAAAGCCTATACTACTTTTGATATTAAACTAACAGGCCTCTAAATTTACCATATGTAGGCATAGCATATCTTATTTTCCAATAGAGCTGCGAGCTGGTAATTTTTTCTTTTGCAGAGTCCAACTTAAATTAAAATAGCCAGCTCCACTCTGTTCAACCATTTTAGAATTGCAGGTCTCTGGCTAAATCATTTTAAAATTATATGAC
This sequence comes from Trachelipus rathkii, assembly GCA_015478945.1. Taxonomy (NCBI): domain Eukaryota; kingdom Metazoa; phylum Arthropoda; class Malacostraca; order Isopoda; family Trachelipodidae; genus Trachelipus; species Trachelipus rathkii. The sequence goes on along the minus strand of JABUQX010100592.1, from coordinate 6,794 downwards.
TCCTGGTTCTGGATCCACCTAAAAAAAATTTTTTTTGGGGCTTTCACTCTGCAACTCTGTTTTCCAGTCCCAGGGACTTTACTAAATTATTGAATGTGTTTGTAAAGTATATTCACTACTACTACTATCCTTTGAATTTTACCACATGATCCATCAGAGTGATAAAGTATATACTTAATTTTCCTTCAGCCTAGATTTAGAGAGATACAAAACTATCATTTTAAAATACATACTCTATAATAGTAAAGATAAATTTTTGTCTTTGGCTATACCCAAAAAAAATTTCTTCTTCACTCTGCGGCCTTGCCAGAATCATGTCTTTTTTTTAATCTTTATAACTTTATCTTTTAACTTTGTAAACATATACAGTATATTTTTTAACAATTCTAAAAGTTTTACAATCTGAACTTTATTTTTTAACTTTTAAGATATTTTTTTTTTTATTTGCAGTTGAGACTAGATGCTAAAGAAGCTAAAACTCTTTTGGAAACAGCAACTCGTCAAAGACTAAAAGATGTTCTCTCTCTGGAACTTCTCAAAATTGAAACAAAGGTAATATCATTTACACACTTATAATTATTAGTAGTAGTATAACGAGTGTCAAATTATATGGTAATTTTATCTTGGCATATTTAAATTTTAGATTAAGGACCTAGAGAACAATGAAACTAAATCGGGTAATACTTCAAGTCCTAATCATAATACAGCTACAACAACAACCCGAACTTATACGACAGTAATAAGGAACTTATTTATTAATTTTAGGGATTTTTTTTTAAGTGAAAAATACTTTTTCTTTATTATTGAAATATTTTGCTTGATATATATATATATATATATATATTATATACAAAATGAATATATATATATATATATATATATAATATATATAATATATATATATATAAAGATATTATATATATTTTATATATAATATATATATATATATATATATATATATATATATATATATATATATATACAAAATGAATATATTTTAATTATATAGATTTTTATTTTATTTTTTCTTTGTTGTGCAGCTTGGGATCAATCTGATAAATTTCTAAAATTATATATAACCTTAAATGAGGTTCACAACTTGAATAAAGAAAATATCATCTGCAATTTCGAGATGCAGTAAGTACAATTCTGTTTTTAGCCAACAATAATATAAGATAAGTTCATTATTATTATTATTATTATTATTATTATTATTTATTACAGGGGTCTTTCATTTAAAGTTAATGAACTGGAAGGAAAAAATCATGAATTAACTATAGCAAAAACTGCTTATCCCATTATTCCTGATAAAAGCTATTTCAAAGTAAAAACAGGTATATATTTTTTTTATTACTAATTATTATTGTTTATTATTATTATTATTATTATTATTATTATTTGAAAAAAGTGATAGCAGAAACAAACTAGCAAAACACAACTACAATACTCACCTCGTCCTATTGTACTTTATGAAAAAGTACATTCATACTGAACCACTCCAAAGAAGAAATTAAAAGAGCTTTGTTTATTAGTTATCTGGTAACTATAAAATATATATAATAAGGATTTACCCAGGTAGGTACTTCAACCTGCCCACCTGTACAACTTATTGCTGAACTGGATCCAGTTGTCGCAGATACTCGTATCCGAGACCTGCTTTTCCTCACACCCGAAGATACCTTTAAATTACTGACCAAATAATGACACATCAACTCCAATACAAGAAAAAAGGGACTTTGTTAATAAATTTATACCTAGAAAAAGAAAGAAGCGATTAGTAAACATATAAAAAACATCAAAACAAACACAATCACACTTAGCTCCAAAAGCATGCTCCTCATTCCTCATCCAAAGCTTGATCTGAAGGACACCTCATGCCTAGATGAATGATAAATGACACTCACAGCCACATGCACTAGAAGAAAAACATAACAGAAAATAATCATTATTATTATTATCATCATCAAATTATCATTATTATTACTTATGATTTAGCTTCTTTTTTTTTTTTTTTTTTTAATTCCTTCTTTGAGCATGTAAGAGTTATGTGGTGTGAAGAATATGGGTAAATGAGAGAATAAACGAAAGTATATTAAGATGGTTTGGTCATATGGAAAGGGTGGATGATAACCGGTTGGTTAAGTGGATGTATAGTGGTGTGTGCTGGGAATTGACCGGTTAGGTGGCAGAAGAAAAAGTGGATTGAGTCAGTAAAGGGAGTATCTGAAGGAAAGGAAGTAAGTTTGGCTAAGGCGAGAAGAAGGGTACATAATAGGAGTGAATGGCGGGGGTTTTGTGAGGGAATATGGTTGTAGGCCTGGTCCAGGGGGATCAACCCGATATTGACGAGATACCACAGTGAGGTCCGTCGTGATATTGTAAAGCCCTAGGGTCAGGGTTGGCATTGGCTATTTGACCCTTATAATTTTTCATATAAGGGGTCAAATATCCAAAAAGCCAAATATTCATGGTTTTTTGCCAACCCTGCCTAGGGTGGATTTGGCTGCGACCGGTTCGCACTTGTGGATATGAGGGGGAAGGCGTTGGGTGGAAGGGCTCTCATTTCGATTTGCGTCATGCTGATCTATTTAACTATTCCATTTCCGTGCATGTTTCCCACCCTAAGTACTCCCATCTGTGTAAAGTGAAGTAAACGTGGTACTTTACACCTGTCATATAGATTGAAGAATGTACTACTCATTGATACTATTCAATTGGCGTTTACGTGGCGTCAGAAGCGCCGCGTTTTATTCGCTCGTATGGAAGGGGACTAACCATTTCCTGAACCATATATATGGACTGTTAGGCGATATCCAATTAAAATAAGTGTCTATAGCTTTTTTTTCATTGTATTGTTCATTAAGATACAAAGTGAATAGAGGAGGATTGAAGATGATGAAATATAATAGTAGTGGGTACAACTGAAACTTACCCAAAGACTTGATTTAATAAAAAATGAAAAAAAAATGAAGAGGACGTTCAAATTTCATACATCCTCGTAAAATGCAAATGATAAAAAATTGAAAAAATTAAGTATTTTGAAGTTTCCATTAATTACACTGGGGAATTAATTTTAAATTTTTTTTTCTGTTACATATGATCCAATAATTGTTTATGTATTTTGTTGCGCTGAATCAAAAAAATATATATATTGTTTTTTGTTTATATAGTCCAGTTTTGCCGCAATTCATATTTTTAAAAAAAAAAAAAAAATAATGCTTGGGTATACAAACAGATATATATAAAAAGGCAGGGATGTGTTATGTCCCCTTGGTTATTCAATTTGTATATGGATGGGGTTTATGAAAGAATTAGAGATGGGGGGGGGGGCAGGAAATGGTGTTTGGAGAATGGAGGTGAGTGGAGGGTGCCCTACCTATTATATGCGGATGATTTGGTTTTGTGTGGTGAATCTGAAGAGAGTTGGAGAGGATTGGTAGAGAGATTTGGCAGGTGTGTAAAAGGAGGGGTTGAAAGTAAATGTAGATAAGAGTAAGGTTATGGTTGTGAGGACAGTCCTCGGTGTGAAGTTATGTTAGATGGTGAGCAGCTGGAACAAGTGTCTGAGTTTAAATATTTAGGATATATGTTGGATAAAAAGGGAACGGATGATGCAGAGTGTAGTAGGAAAGTTGTCAATGGCAGGAAGGTGGCTGTTGCAATTAAATCGTTGATTGATGTACAGAGACTGTCTTGAGTGCGCTAGGGTCTTACATGAGGGTATGTTGTTCCTGTGTTAATGTATAGTTGAGTGAGACTATGGTCTGAATAAGAAGTATAGATCTAAAGGTTCAGTGTATTCAGATGGACAATCTTTGGGGCGTGTTAGGTGTGAAAAGAATTGATAAAATGAGAATGAACGTTATTAGAGTTATAATGGTGGTGAAGAAAAAGGGGGTAAATGAGGAGAATAAATAAAAAGTACGTTGAGAGATTCTTGGTCATGTGGAAAGGATGAATGACAGTCGGTTGGTTAAGCGGATGTATAGTGGTGAGTGTGTTGGGAATCGACTGGCTGGGAGACCGAAGAAAAAGTGGATTGAGTCAGTAAAGGAATGTCTGAAGGAGAGAAATGTGAGTTTGACAGAGGCGAGAATAAAGGTGCATGATAGGAGTGAGTGGCGGGGTTTTGTGAGGGGGTATGGTTGTGGCCCACCTGGGCCAGGGGTTAAACCCTACACTTGACGATATACCATAGTGAGGGTCCGTCGCGGTCCCGTGAAGCTCTAGGGTGGATTTTCTGACTGCGCCGAGTTCTCACTAATAGTTATAGAGGGGGAGGGGTAAGGTTGGGCTTTCTTTTCGGCTTGTCATGTTCTTCTTCTACTCTTTTCCAATGTATGTCAAGCACCTTACCCCCCAGTCTTGGAGATAAAAAAAGGAAGATTATGATGATGATGATAAATAAAAAAAAAAAAGTATAACGCCCAATTATATATATAAACTGAAAATTTCTATTGATAGGTCAAATAATAATAAAAGATTGAGAGTTTTCATTTATTAAATTTAAAAAAAAAAATTCACAATCACTATCATTTTTATTATTTTTTATTTCAATGTAAAATTTTCAAACGTTTATTTGGCGAGATGCATATTTTTTATTTATTTATATCATCTATTTGTATACCCAACCATTTTGCCGATTTTCATGAGGGAAAAAATTATCTTTTTGCATTTTCTTTAAGGTTTTCATGTGAATAGCGGCAAAATTTAACTTTATAATATTTTTTTTTGTATTCAGCGTAACAATATACATAAGAAGCTAGTATTGATTATATGCAACAAAATTTGTGTTCCCCAGAGTTATTTGATATCAATAGGACTAAACCTTCTTAAGCAAGGAGCAGATTTAAATAAATATTTGAAATTGCATTCAGTGACAAAGTAAAATTCGACAAGAAAACTTCCAGATGCAACTAAATGAATTTAAATGAGATATATAAGATGCTTCTCGTATTATCGTCAACTACCTCCTCTTCCCAGATTGGGTGAGATGCGTAACATACACAAGAAACAAAAAAGTAGTAGTAGAAGAAGAAGACGTAAGTCGAAAAGAAAGCCACCCCCTACTGTATTAATACTACTACTATTATGGTTATTATTATTAGTAGTAATGATATAATTGAAACCACTATTTCAATCATTAAAAGTACCGAATTACAGGGGGTATCAGGGTGTGCTACAAAGGTGCAGCTCACCCCAAAAAATAATTTTAAAGTGTTCATTTTTAATACGGTACATTATTTATATATATATATTTATATATATATATATATATATATATATATATATATAATATATATATATATATATATTATAATATATATATATATATATATATATATATATAATTATATATATATATATATATTATATATATATATATATATATATATTTAAACCGCCTTTGTGGCGCAGGAGGTTGACTAGCCGACTCTCATACGAGAGGACGCTGGTTAAATTCTCCGCGTAGCAGTTGGGAGTTTTATCTACCTGGGGGCGAGAATTAAAACTACTGCGAACACGTTGGTGGGCGCTGGTTTGGGATAGCGGCCTTAAAGTTCGATTTCCTGTAGTCACCCCGTGTTACCCTCTGAAAAGGGGATAAAGCACATTAAAGGTTGTTATATATATATATATATATACTATATATTATATATATATATCTATATATATTATATATATAATATATATTATATATATATATATATATTATATATATATATATATAATATATATATATATATATATATATATATATATATATATATTATCGGTGGGAAAAAAGGTGAGCAGGTAGTCATATACACACACACTCATGAGTTATAATAGCAACCTCAGTGTACAGCACACCCTGTATTTGAGAACTAGATATGTCTCTGCCAATTACCGTTTCTAAATAAAAAATATACCTTTTTCCAGATATGGTGGTGATTTTCGCGGCAAAATCCAATCAGTCTGTTAAATGGGAGGCGATAACTTTTGAAGAGAAGCGATTTCTCGACGCTAAAAAGAAAAAAACTGACATGGGGTCAAGTAAGGAGGACCCGACGTCGGGTCTTATGGGAATTATGAAGCAAATGTATGATGATGGAGATGACGAGATGAAAAGAGTAAGTTTTATTTTTTATATAATAGTTTAATTAAATGTATAACTTGCATATTCGTGATGTTGTATGTTAGTGAGATTTTTATTAAAAAAAAAAACGTTATTACACCAGTGTTACAATAGATTACATCCAAAATTCTCTAAACTATTTTTCGCTAAATACTTTTGAAATTTTTTATTTTTCAGTAGTTTATCTGTTGGTAAATATCGACTTTTTTCTTATTTCAGTTGATAATGTAAATTATTTCCATTTCATCATTGTCATTTAATTAATTTTTTTTTATATATTAACCTTGTTGTTAGAGTGTTTAATATTTTTTTTTTATAGACCAATAATTTCTTCCCATTTTTTTTCTTTGTACTAGCTAACAAACTTCACAGTGGTTCAAGAACTTTGATTTACTAAATTGTTACAAATTAATTTGATTTCTTTTTTCGAATTCGTTCTTAATTTTTCTTTATTATTATTTGCAGATGTTAAATAAAACGTGGTATGAAAGTCAACAGAAGCAGAAGGGTGGCCTTGAATCCGATTTAGCAGGGATGAATATGGGAGGTATGCCAGGGATGAACATGCCAGGGATGAACATGCCAGGAATGAATATGCCAGGAATGAATATGGATTTATAAATTGGTTGCAGAATTTTCTTTTAAAAACTTTCATAATAATAATTTAATTTTTTTA
>JABUQX010100591.1:2500-5000 GCA_015478945.1 Trachelipus rathkii | reverse complement strand
TACAGTCACTTTGGGCTTGGCCGTCCTGTACTTTTGCCTTTTCAAGACATTCATTAGTTGCAAATTGCCTACCATCGGCGAATGTTTTTACATGGAGCATCACATTAGGAACCGTAAACGATACGCATGTTGAATCGTAATTACAGATTCACACTTAGCAAGTTGTAGAACAACAGAAAGCTTTACGCTCAGGACTCGCCATTGTCAGTATGTGGCGCCGCACTAGAGAAGACTACATCTGAATGCGCGCATGCGCGTGTATGTCGACCTATCAGGAACTCGTTCTGGCGCAAGTGCATATTCGAAACTATGCAACTTACTCTTCACTTTGATGTATGATATGATACGGATATTGTATATTATGCTGTTATAATAAAGCATTTAAACTGGGAAATTCTTTTACGGACACCCGGTATTGAGTATTAATTAATAAGGTATTTACGCTTTGGAAGTATTCTTCGGCAAGCGGCAAAAGCATCTGCTATAGATCAAAGCCTAATTAATTTGTTTGATAAACTTAATATCATTATTAACTGTGTTTCGGGATGTATTATAAAAGAAAATTAACAATAATTATTACTATTCCTACATATTTTTGTGAAGACGGTCAACGTTAACGATTAACGTTAACTTCCGCCTACATTCTATAAACACTTTAATGATTAACGTCGTTAATATTTTTTGTTAACGATTAAGAATTAACGACGTTAACTTTCTCTAGCCGTGCCCACCTTTGTATATATATATATATAACTTATATATATATATATATATATACATATATATATATATATACAATCCAATATTAACAAAACTTCAACTTTCCTTCCCATACCTTACATTTTGGATCACAAAATAAAAAAACTTCTACCCCTCTCCATCTCATTCACCCAAAACAACACCTTCTCCCTAAAACATACTTTAAAACCCCCCTTACCCAAAACCCCCCAAAATCAATGCGTTTATCAAATACCATGTAACAACTGTAATTCCATATATATAGGCGAAACATGCGACTTGGACCGTAGAATCAACCAACACTCTTATGACTTGCAAAAAGATAACCAAAACTCATCCCTCACTCACCATCGAACCCAAACAAACCACAGAATAAACCCCCAACACAAGCATCTTAAAACAATCAAACACAAAAAAGGAAAATTATTGAATCTGTATATATTTACAACACGAATAACTATAATAAATATCCGGGCGAATATAAATTGGATTATATAACCAATGCCATCATCCTCTCCTCTAAATACTTTAAACAGCTACAAACACAAAAAACTACCAACCAACCATAAAATGAAAAAATAAAAAAATAAAAATTTTCATTCTGTTCCCGCCGTAGTGACAGTTCTCTTTTGTCTTTTTAACCTGAAGGAGGCCCAAAGTGCTAGCTTGGGCGAAAGCTCGCACGAATCTAATTTAAAAAAAATAAAAAATAAAATAAAAAAAAACCTTAATGTAAGTTTATAATCGAAGAATAAATTTAAAATGTCGTTTTATCATATAGATAGTATAATAAGTTTCGAAAAATAAAATCAGTTTTTTGGCACATTCAAAGTTTTACAACTATGCACACTCTAGTCCCATTCATATACTTGTTGTTTTTATTACGCCAAAAAATTGTTAAATACACCTATAATACTAACATATCTGCGTTAAATTGGTAATTTAAATATAACATATAATAATATATATATATATATATATATATATATAATATATATATATATATATATATATATATATATATATATATATATATAGATATATATGCTTATATATATATATATATATGAGCATACACCGCAACAGGGGAAAGAACTGAAGCTGAGAAGGAAGAGTTTTATCGGAAACTGCAGGAAATTAAAAATAGGTCGCCATATGCGGAAAGAATAGTGATAATGGGAGATTTGAATGGACATGTTGGAACACAGAGAAGAGGTGTGGAGAGTGTCATAGGAGCCTTCAGCGTTGGCGAAAGAAATAGAGCTGGAGAGAGAGTAATAGATTTCTGCTTGCAGAATGGATTGACGGTTATGAACACCTGTTATAAACATAGAGAAAGTCATAAGTGGACATGGTATAGATGGAGCAGAGAAAGGGTTGACTATGTGGAGAAATCCATGATAGATCTGATACTGACTAATAAAAAAGGAGATGTTTAGAGATGTAAAGAGTGTACCATCCGTGTCTGGAGATGCAGACCATCGTATGGTGTTGGGAAAGATGATATTAAAGAAACCTACTTTGCATCCAAGAAAGATGAGAAAGAGAGTGCAAATAGAAAAGATCAAAGAGGCAGGATGTAGAGAGAACTATCAGCGGCAAATAAGAAACAATATGACAGCAGAAGAGGAGGGACAAAGTGTTGAGGAGTGCTGGAACACCTTTAAGGAAGCGGTGCTAAAGAGCGCAGAAGGGACGATGGGAATAAAAATGGTGGGAGGAACAAAAAAGAAGAAAACACCATGGTGGACGGAACGTGTTA
>JABUQX010100589.1:22500-30622 GCA_015478945.1 Trachelipus rathkii | reverse complement strand
ATTCGTCTTTACTCGTTAGGTATTATGAGGGTTAGGTATGGTTATGACCCATTTTTTGATAAATGTTACGGTGTCAATGTAAGATTAACGTTAATTTGTTAGAGATATGTTTGAAAAAAGTATAAATAGGTTACGTTTTGTATGGTGTAAAGTTAGTTACTTTACCGCTGTTAAGTCTTGGAACTTTGTTAATGTTAACAGTTTATTTTGTGTTTGTAAGGTGTTGTTAGCGTTTGTCGTGCTACATTATTTTCCTAGTTTCATATGATGCTATTGTTAGCTTTATTAGATGGGGAAAAAACTATTGTTATGTTAGCATATATTTGTTGATCAGTATGATGATAATCGAACAAGGTTATGATACATTTTTGCTACAATATTAAGTGTGTTAGTGTAAATTAACATCGTTATATTAGAGATATGCTTTGAAAAAGTAAGATAAGGTTACGTTTTGCATACCATGTTTGTTGCTTTACTGGTATTTAAGTGTGGAACTTTGTTTAATGCTAACGTTTAGTCGTGTGCAGTTTGCAAGCAAGTTCCGTGATAGCGTTTGGTCTTGTACATATTTTCTTAGGTTCATGTTACATCTGTTTTAGCTTTATTGTATGTGGAAACCTTATATGTAGGAGGATATTCGTTGATTTTTTGATCAGGTATTGATAATTTAACCACTGTTGCTAATAAATTTTAGTTAATTATACCATGTTAGTGTAAATTAAACATCGTTATGTTAGAAGATATGTTTGACAAAGTTGTGAATAAGTTACGTTTTGGATTGTTATGGTAGTTACTTTACTGATGTTAAGTGCTGGAACTTTGTTAATGTTAACAGTTGATTCGTGTTTAAGGAATGTGATAGGTTTTGTCTTTTACATTATTTTCATAGTTCATGTTACGCCATGTAGCTTTATTAATGTGAAAAACTTTTGTACGTCAGCATATATTGTGATCCCATATATTGATTGATCTTTGTATAAGGAACTTGATTTTATGTTATGTTTATCCAAAAATGATACTCGAAATGTGACTTGAATCAGAGATATGGTTGATAAAGTATGAATGGATTATGTTTTTTGTAAGTCTTGTTAGTTATTTTACTGGTGTTAAGTTATGGATCGTTGTTAATGTTAGCAGAGTAAATTCTTGCTTAAGATGTGTCTGATTTGCCTTGGTACATTATATTTAGTTCTGGTAAGTTATGTTGACTTTATTTAATATGAAACTTTATGTGACCGACTGCATACTTTCGTCGGTCTATATGATAGTTACACAAGTTATAGTTAAATTTTTTGTTAATATTACCATGTTTAATGTAAAATTAAACATTGTTATGTTAGAGGACATGGGCTTGACAAAGTATGAATAAGTGACGTATTTGCATGCTATGTAGTTTACCTCCTTTACTGGTGTTAATTGCTGCGGTACTTTGTTAATGTTGACTGTTTTTCCTGCTTAAGATGTGTTAGGTTTGTTGTGGTACATTATATTCTTAGTTTCAGTTGAGCGCTATGTTAGCTTTATTAATTGTGGGAAAACTTTGTTACGTTAGAGTATACTCATTGGTCTGTATTGATACATTACACACTGTTAGGTAAATTTTTGTAAATATTACAGTCTTAAGTAATAATAACGGCGATTATGTTAGAAAAAGTTGGAATAGGGTTACGTCTTGTATGCTATATTAGTACTTTACTGGTGTGTTAAGTGTGGAACTTGTTAACGTTAACCAGTTTATCCTGGTTTAAGATGTGCCTAAGTTCGTTTTGGGGGGTTATTTCATAGTTCAGATGATACTAAGTAAACTTTTATGAATGTGAAAACTTTGTTACGATCAACATATATTGGTTGATGTTTGTATAAAGAACTTGATTTTATGTTATGTTTATCAAAAATGATACTCAAAATGTGACCTTAATCAATAGATCAAATAGATCACAGATGGTGAGGAGGGAGGTTGGATAGTGGGCGGATGGTGGTTTGATTTAGTGATTACTGCTTTATAGCGTATGTAAAAACGTAAATTTGTAAGTTATAAACATAAAAGTGTAAGAAATTTTATTTGTATTTTATTTATTTATTTATTTTTTATTCTTATGGTTCTGAAACCATTATTTTCGGAATCTACAGACCCAATTAACATATATTAAGGACACCAACATTGTATCATTACCCTAATATTACTAACCAAGCACCGCACCGGAGCCAGCACCGGTGCATCTGTCAACTCCTACTCCTCCTTCCTCCTTCCTCCTTCTTCCTTTCTCATTCTTCTTCCTTCCTCATTTCCTTCTTCCTTTCTTCTTCCCTTCTTCTTCTTCCTCTGTTTTGTATTCCATGCATTTTTTTCATTCGAGACCCCTTAATGGGGGTCCTAGACACCCCTATACGACGTTATATTATCCATATTTCGAAACTACGACCTCAATTAAACAATATATAAGCACCACCCAACATTGTTGCTTATTACGAATGTTTATAACTCGGCCAACCGCAGCCAGTGGCTCCAGCACGCGGTCCGGAGCCAACTCCACAGATTTTCACAAATCAAAGTTCTTTCTAGAAATTACAATCTGAATCCTCTCACCAAAATTTAGCCAATTACGAACACTTCGGATTTTTTACGAGGGGTGGGGTCCCCCCCTTCGGGGACCCACGGGAACGTAACCTCGTCTACGACGAGGGTTACCTCCCCTTCTAACACCCCTCCAAATTTAACCAGATACGATAACCCTAACCCTTGTAGATGTATATTGAACTCGGAAAAACCGGATGCGAAGAAGAAACCACGGTGGAAATAATTAGAAAAAAAAAGAATAATAATAATAAATAATAATAATAATAATAATAATAATAATAATAATAATAATAATAATAATAATAATAATAATAATAATAATAATATAATAATAATAATAATAGTGATGGGACGATTAATCGTCATCGTCATCGGCAAAAATCGGCATATTTTTTTTACATCGTCATCGTCATCGTCATCGGCAAATTTCGCCGATTATTTTGCCGATTAATTGAACAAATATAAATTTTGGGAATAATATTAAAACTTCAATAATAATATAATAATAAATAATAATACATAATAATAATAATAATAATTATAATAATAATAATAATAATAATTAATAATAATATAAAAAATAATAATAATAATATTATATATATATATATATATATATAAATATATATATATATATATTAATATAATATATATATATATATAATATATAATATATATATATATATATATATATATATATATATAATATATATATTATATATATATATATATAATATATATATATATATTTATATATATTATATATATACACGGTGGATAGAGTACTTTGATGAGATGCTGAATGTGGAGGTGCAGCCAGAAGAGGAAGGGGAGAGAAAGGAGGAGGAGAGAAACGAAGAGGGAGTGGAGGAGGAAGGAATAACGGAGGAGGAATTTGTGGAGGCGTTAAGGAAAATGAAGAGCGGAAAGACTCCTGGTGAGGATGGGATACATATTGAATTGCTGAAGGAGGGAGGAGAGGAGCTGAAAGCCTTGATGCTGAGATTTCTGAACAGGTGTTGGGTGGAGAGTAGAGTGCCGGAAGGTTGGGGAAGGTCAATAATAGTTCCCATTTATAAAGGTAAGGGGGACGCAGGAGATTGTAAAAATTATAGAGGAATCTCACTAATTGATCACATGGCTAAGTTATATGAAAGAATATTAGAAAGAAAATTAAGATCAAAAATAGAGCAACATGAGGTGAAAGAAGCAGTATGGGTACAGAGCTGGCCAGAAGACTACCAGATTTATGTTCGCATGAGAATGATACATGGAAAAGACATTGGGAATACAACAAGAAGGCTTATATTTCGCCTTCATAGATTTGAAGAAAGCATTTGATTCTGTACCCAGGGAGAAGCTTTGTGAGAGTTCTGGAGAGGGATTATGAAGTTGATGACAGACTGATAAGGCAGTAAGAAGAGTACATATGTGAATAGCTGAAAGTAGGAGCAAGAACAGGGATATAAAAACGGAGGAAATGGTTTGAGGTAAAAAACTGGAGTAATTCAGGGTAGTGCTGTCGGCTGATACTGTTTTTGGCGTATTTGGACACAGTCATAAGAGGTGTAAAGGAGAGTTTAGAGGAGATTGACGGAGACATCATGGTATACGCAGATGATTTTGCGTGTTGGAGTGGAGATGGTGAGAGGTTGAGGCAAATGGTACTGTGTTTCGCAGAAAAATTGAGAGAAGCTGGATTAAATATGAATGTGGAGAAAACAGAAATAATGATAGTAAGTAGGTAGGAGGAGGAGGAGGAGTTGATAGTGGAGGTAGATGGTAGAGAGATTAAAAATAAAATGTGGATAGATATAAATATCTAGGAAGCACTTGGAAGAGAAGGGGGGGGTTCAAAGGAAATTACGGGTAGGATTGAGCAGTATGGCAGGACTGTAAGAGCAGTATACCCCATCTTGAAAGATAAATATATGAACAAAGAGGTGAAGAGAACAATATACGAGGGAGTGTTGACCCCCAATACTGTTGTATGGGGCAGAGACATGGAGCATGACAGGGAGAGAGGAGAGTAGAATTCAGACAGCGGAGATGATGGGTTGAAACGGTCGATTGGAAAGACGAGGAGAGGACAGAGTGGGAAACGAGACAGAGGGAGAGCGTGGGTGTGAAACCCATGATGTGATTAAGTGGAAGCAGCCAGGGACTAAGATGGTGGGACACCCCTTCTTCTAGACATCATCTTATACAACATCCCTATCCTATATCCATTACGTGTAGGGAGAAAAAATTGCACACATCGTATGTCCTGCGTGTAGAAGGCGACTAAGGGACGGTTGTAGTTAGGTTGGCTGCTACTACCACTTATTTTTTGCCAGGAAGTTAATGCATGCCTCGGAGAAGGTCGTGATCGCAAGTAAGCGCCCTTCTATCCTTCGGCGAAAATGTATGAATCGTATCTGTATATGAAATGTCAGAGGAATAAATGTTGAGGAGATGAGGAGAGAGGTGATGGATGTATTTAGAAAGGGCAAATTTGATTTGCTCGCTGTGACTGAAACAAAGATGAAAGGAAACGTTGAAAATGAGTGGTGTGGTGTGAAATGCGTTTGTGTTGCTGTGGAAAGGAATGAGAGGGGATAGAAGGATTTGCAATTCTGATGAGTGAGTTGTGGTAGAGAACTATGGTAGATTTTGTGTGTGTGAGTACTAGAAGTCTAAAGGTTAAATTTAAGTTTGAAAAGGTCAAAATTTGTGTGGTTGCGACATACGATCCATCTGAGGGTAATGTTGAAAAGAGTACGATTTTCTGGGATAATCTGAATGATGTTTTGGATGGGGGGAATAGGAGATTCAGTTCATTTGCCACATATCTGCCCATTCAAGGATTTTTTTTTTACAGTTGTCACCACCACTCACGGGCAGAGCCCTATTCAAGGAGAGGGTGTAGTACTCTCAAAAGTTCACCCTCTAGCGCAAATTACGCATATGAGCACAGACGCAGGCTTTAAAGTGAGGAGATTAAATCAGTAGGAAATACAGAAGATGGAAGAGAATTCCACAAAACAAAGGTGGTGGGAAGAAGGAAGCCCCACAGCAAACTAGCCTGGATTACAATGTCAACACATTATTATTGCAGATACAGCACCTATTGTGCTACGAAGGCGTCGTAAAGGTGGTGGTACGCGAGTGATAAGTTCCCTCGAGCACTTGCCGCTGCGGTACCTATTGGATAGAGATAAAGCACCAACATCGCCTCGCAAAGATAGAGGGTCAAGTGAACTGGAAAGTACAGAACAGTTTATAAGCCTTTTTGCCGTTGACTCGACCCTGTCCAAAAGCCGGGTGAAACCAGAGCCACCCCCCCCCCCCCAATATGAGAGCAGTACTCCATACATGGGGGGATGAGACCTTTGTATAGCGGAACCGAGAAAAAGAGGAAAGTCTCACAGGTCTAAACAGAACTTCCATTTTCTTGAGGCCGCCCTAGCAAACCGTTGGGATGTGAGGTTTCCAAGACATTTTTGTTCATGTTAAGGCCAAGGATGTTTATATTGTCAACAGGAGAGACGACAGAACCGTCGAAAGAGACAGGAAAGTTAGAAGGTATTTTGGAGAAGGAGATTTGTAAAAGTTGGGTTTTTAAAGAATTGAATTTCACAAAGTTATTTCTATCCATCAGCGAGAATAAAATCGGAAAGATTAAGACGAGAGGCAATTCCAGAAGTAAAAGTGGGAGTAGAATTGATATGAGTTAAAGAATGAAGGGTCGAGTCATCGGAATACGAGTGGATAGAGTTAGAGGTGCAGGTGTGAGGAAGATCATTAATGAAACGTTAGAATAAAGTAGGAGATAAGACAGAACCACTGAGGAACACCACTATTGAGAGAGCAAAGAAGAAGAAGTCGCCCCATTAACAACAGCGATATTGAGCGATTGAAAGAAAGCTAGATATAGGTAAGCAAAGAGAGAAGGAGAAAACCCAAAGGAGGGGGAGCTTTGCGAGAAGCAGTTGACGCGTGCCATACCGGTCAAATGCTTTGGATATGTCAAGCGCCACCACCCAAGTCTCCCGTAGTTCCTAAGAGCCGAAAAAACCATAAAATCGGATTAAGATAAGAATGTATATCGCACAGTAGACTTCGTGCAACGAGAGCCGTGCTGGCGATCGGAGTGAGTTTCCAGATGATTTAAGAAGTGAGTTGAGAAGGGTTTCAAAGATCTTAGATAGAATACAAGTGAGAGCTACAGGGCAATAGTTAGAAGGATCAGCAGAGCGGCTTCCTTTTTTTTGGAATAGGTTGGACATTGAGAGTTTCCAACACTGAGGGAGGGAAAATGCTAGTATTGAGACATAGAGGAATATAGTTAAGCGAGGGCAGAGAGATTAGCCTTTTCAGTTGGAGGAATTAGCAACACAATGATCAGTTCGAAAAGAGGAGGAAAGACAGATTTGCAGAAGTGCTAGAGATGGAAAGATTTGTCAAGTAGGAGAACCCAAAGGAGGTTAGCGCACTTATCCTTTGATGAAAGCCAAGCTTCGTCTCTCGAAGGAGTATCCCTGCACGATTTTCAGTGAATGAAAAAATTAGCGATAGGGATAGGAGAACGAGAATTTTTCACACCCGATAGGCACTGTCTCTAGCCTGAATGGCCAGAGAATAAGCACGATCGAACCATTGATGTATGAGGAAAGAAAGATTTAGTTAGAAGGAATGAATGAGAAAAGAAAAATTTAGCTGAAGAAGAATAAACCTGCTCATCCCATCAACGGTTACAGCTCCCTCCTTATCTGTTAAATCTTTATACATCCATCATTATTCCTTATTGAGATAGCAATATGCTATTCATCTGCAAACTTGGAAACCTTACATTAAGTCCCTGGGCTAAATATTTTATACACATGTATGAGGAACAGCCACTTGACCTGAAAAACGTTACGGACCACAAACATTGTCTCCTCATTTCCATTAATAAATACTTTTCATTTTCTTTGAGTTAAAACTATTATTATTATTATTATTAGTTTATTATTATATTATGTATTATTTATTATTATTATTATTATTATTATTATTATTATTATATTATTTATATGATTATTATTATTATTCATTATTATTATTATCATTATTTTTATTTATTTAAATTTATTAATTTTATTATTATTATTATTATTATATTATATATTATATTATTATTATTATTATTATTATTTTTATTATTATTATTCATATATTATTTTATTATTATTATTATTATTATTATTATTATTATTATTATTATTATTATTATTATTATTATTATTATATTAATTATTAGATTATTATTATTATTAATTATTGAGACTTAAGGAATAAAAAATTTTGATCGCTTAATAATTTTCGGGAGGTTGAACCCCCTGACCCCCTGTCTACAGCCTTATATATATATATAGCGTATATATATATATATATACTATATATATATATATATATTATTATTATATATATATATATATAATAATATAAATAAATATTTATTATATATATATATATATATATATATATTATAGAGAAGAGAGAGAGAGAGAGAGAGAGAAATTT
>JABUQX010100589.1:5000-12500 GCA_015478945.1 Trachelipus rathkii | reverse complement strand
CAGATAACCCACATGAGCCCTAATTTTTTTTTTATATATATAGCTATATATATTTTTTGGAAATCACAATTATATTGTTTATTTGTAGTGCAAATGAATAAATACATGGCACATGAGCATTTATCTTAAGGGAGATCTAATTGTCACCCAGTGAGTATTAGAAAAGTAATAAAATATTGCTTCATCATAAATTTGTCTATAAAATTTTTTGATAATAGTAGCGTAGAGGGGCTTCACCCACGATTTTTATAAAAATCACAGGATATACTCTAAAAAAATAATAATGAAGAATAAAAAAATAAACGTGGCGGTCTCTTTAGGAAAAAAAGTTACAGCTTCTCAAAGTTGTTAAAACTCCCATAGACTTTTCATTTTGATCCAATCAAGTTAGATTTCATTTTAGCCCTCTAGTCAGTTATGATATGTTTTGTTAGGTGTACACATAGAAAATCTATGTACACTTAGCAAGTCTTTTCATAACCTGAACTAGGATGGCCCAAAAACGAGCACGAGGCTATTTTTTTTTGTAAGCCGATGGGAAAATTTTTAACTTTGAGAGGCTGTAACTTTTTTTCCGAAAGACTTGAATCATTTTGGTTTTTTGTGCTTCATTATTTTTTTTAAGTATATTGGATTTGATTTATTATTTTTTTTTTTTAAAGAAAAATCAAAAAATCTAGGTTATTTATTTGAGATTGGATGTACTCTTTTTTTCTAAAGAGACTGCCACAATTGTTTTTTTTTATTCTTCATTATTATTTTTCTGTGATGTTTATAAAATTCGGGTGTGAAGCCCTTCTGCACTACTATTACAATTTTTTATTTTTTAAATAAAACTTTAAAATTACCCATCTATAGTTTACACCAAAATCTATTCAAAAGTTACGGCCAACCTGCCTTTCATGGCCTACTTGGTTGACTAAAATATAAAAAAGTAATATACAAACATGATTCAACATAGTTCCAAGAATATATATCATATATATATATATATATATATAATATATATAAATTATATATATATATATATATATATATATATATATATATATATATATATATATATATATATATATATAGAGATATATATATATATATATATTATAATATATATTAGAGATGTACCGGAATTTGACATATATTTCCGGTTTCGGTTTCAGCCGGAATTTTGAAAAATTCCGGCCGGAACCGGAATTATTAATCTACTTCTGAAAAAAAATTTGCTTCAAGGAATTTATTTTACAAAACCCATAGCCCATCTTTTAACAAAATATAATAGTAGCCTTGTGTAGCATTCATACACAGTGTATTACACACCTACAGTCAGAGATGGGCATCGTTACATGAAATTGGTTAGCGTTACCGTTACTCGTTACTTGAGAGAAAAGGGGTAGCGTTACCGTTACATCGTTACATTTTAAAATTCTTGAAGCGTTACCGTTACTCGTTACATGTAACGCCGTTACATGTAACGCCGTTACATGTAACGCGTTACTTTCGGTCAGTTTCGGGCTTAATAATAGTTTACAGTTTTGGTACATGATCATATACATATTTACTGCTAAAGTTGAATCATTGGATTAACTAACAGTTTTTAAACTTTTATTCAAAAATTGCAATTTACATTACTTTCATTGACCAAATAATAGAAATATAAAATTTTTAAATTTTTTATCTATTTTAAGTTTCATTATGTAAAGTTAGTGCAATAAATAATATACATTTATGGAATTTAGTGATACAATATTATCCATTTATTTAAAATTTTTTATTTAAATTTATTTTTGAACTAAAACGTAGAAGATATCTCAATTGTGCGTCACTTTGAACCCTAACTAGCCGATCTTCTTTCAACATTGTTTGATATTATTGGTATGTAAAGTATTAAGAGTAGATATTATTAATATTAATAATTATAATAATAATAATAATAATAATAATAATAATAATAATAATAATAATAATAATAATTAATAATAATAATAATAATAATAATAATAACTAATAATAATAATTAATAATAATAATAATAATAATTAAAAATTGGCAGAGTCATGGGCGTCCGCACATAAGGCAAGGAGGGGCACTTGCCCCCCCCTGGAATTTGGGATCTGAATTTTTTAAATAATAATAATTATATATATATATATATATATAATATATATATATATATATATATATATATATAATAATATATTATATATATATATATATATAATATATTATATATATATATATATTATATATATATATTATCCCTTATAAGCTTTGACCCCCCCTGGAAAATTTTCTGCGGACGCCCATGTTGGCAGTAATAATGTATTGTAAAGTTAGGTAATTATAATAATAATAATAGTAATAATAATGATCTATTTAGACATCGTTAATCACTTATTAATAAATGATAATAATTTTCTGTAACCATATAGAGCATAAATTAAATTAAAAAAGAAAGACATAAGGATTTTATTTATAGTAACCTAATTAATAACATTACAAATATGAAGAATTATCTTTAAGAATGACTAGCCTTTCAAACATATTATCAGATAGCTTGGATCTCTTGGGAGAGTGAATGTGACCCGCAAAGCTGAATAACCTTTCTACAGGGGCCGATGAAGGTAGTGGAGTATTGTAGTGCAAAAAGACTTTTTTAACACAGGGATACCTATTAAGTGACTCTAGGGATCTGTCGTTATCCGTAAGGTATTTAAGCACTTCTATTTCTAGTTCATCTTTATTTAATGACGCGGGTGATGTAGATGCCAAACTCTCGTATTCAAAAAATCATCTGGACTGCGTACTCCAGCAAATCCATTACTTTCGTTTATGCCTCTTGAGATGTATTTGCTTGAACCTTATTTCTGACAGCCATGATTAGCATTTCCTGATACTTTTTCCTATTTTCGTCGGTATTATATTCGGGGTTTATGGCGAGCCATTTGATTTTGTGGTTAGGATTAGAAATAGATGCCAGAACTGCGATGTTGGCCGAGATATGCAAACTAAAAACTCCCGAAATCTATTCTCGAAACTTGAAACTAATGCTGTAAGAAGAGGATGAACATGTCCAAGAAGAGAAGAGACGTATTTAAGCGATTAAATTTTTTTTTCAATCACTTGTAATGTTGGAAGCAAAGTTCCATAAAAACAGATTTTATCACCCTGTAGCCTATCTAATGCAACAGCAATTGGTGAAATACTAAAATGTACTCTTCAAAAAATTCAATTTCAATGTCTCTGGAAGCATGGGAAGTGGCTGGATAAAAAAAAAAAAAAAAAAAAAAAATTGAAAAGCAAAAGTTGAAAGACTTGGAACTTACTGGTCATTAAAGAAGCCAATCCCTTTTTTCCTCAAATTAAAAACCTTATAAACCTGTCTGTTAATTGAACTGGTGCTACCGTGTTTAACAAGTACCATTGAAAGGTCTTTTAGCACTCTTTGAAGATAAAACTGGGCTAAGAAACACAATAAGCGAAGACAGGCTTAATGGACTATCGTAGATGAGTATTCATAGAATATTAGTAAGTAAAAAAATGAACGAATTGGAGAAACCAATGTAATTGCGGAATTCGCTGAAAATCAAGGCGTCTAATTCTAGTTTAGATTTAATATTAGTAACCACTAGGACTCAATACTCGCCAACCCCCATAAAAATTACTTTACGTTTCTCAAATAGATATTTTTTTTTCTACCTCTTTGACACATAAAAAAATTTTAATTAAAACTGTTGTAGATTTGTTAGTTTTATTTATTTTATAAGCCGAAATAACTTTTTTCTAAATTATTTATATTTTTTTATTACCCTTTGAAAAGGAAAAATCTGGAGTTTAACCAACCCCCGCCGTCTATTGAGACATAAATCACTCAACCTTCGCTAGCTCCTAAGTCAAATCCTGCGTACACACAAAACACACACACACATACACACACACACACACACACTCACATATACTCTAACATATATATATTATAATTATATTATATATATATATATATATATATATATATATATATATATATATATTATATTATATTATATATATATAAATTATATATATATCCACTTCAACCTACTTTGCTCCCCCTTAATGAAATCCTGCCTACGCCCATTATTATATATAATTATATTATTATATATAATATATATATATATATATATATATATATTATATATATATATATATATATATATATTATATATATATATATATATATATATATATATATATATATATATATATAATATATATATATATATATATATATATATAATATATATATATATATATATATATAATATATATATATTAATATATATAATATATATATAATATAAATTATCTTGAGGGGGGACTGCGGAGTCGTAAAATAAATTTTCGACTCCGACTCCGACTCCTAAATTCAAAATTGGATTTTCGACTCCGACTCCGGCTCCGAACTCCACTTAAAACAAAAATTTCTCGACTCGACTCCGACTCCGACTCCACTTAAACAAAAATTTTCGACTCCGACTCGACCTTCCGACTTCCTGCAGTCCAAATTTCAAATTTCGACGCTGACTCAGCTAGGCGTACCAAAGTTACAAAAAAAACCTCTTTTTGTTTTCAACTATTTTTTTTTCGCTTGCTTTTGAGAAGAATAAAAAACTATACCACTTTTCCCAATGAATCTAATCTCCAAAAGCTATACGTTAAAATACCGTAAAGACTAGCAGGTTTTAGTCAGATATCCCGCATAATTTTTCTCTACCCGCATCTGCTTTTGCATTTGCATCCGCATGAAGTTATTTTGCGGATATATTCATTTATATGAAAACTAAAGTTTCCTCAATTTCTGTAAACGCAAAGATGTTCAGGACTCTTGGAATAGTAGTTGGTTACAGCTTGCCCTGATGCTTTCGAACCAATCAACAAAGGTTGAAAAGGCTTGACAGGTGATGATAATTCGATTTTTTAAGTAATTGTATTACTCTTCTTAAACCGTTTGAAGAGGTAACTAAGACAATTATCTCAAAAAAATTCTTGTTTGCCAGACGAGATTCCTCTAGTTGCAACGATGAAAGTTGTGCTAAATGCTGCTATTATAAGTAAGGGATTATTCAAAGTGACAAAACCTAATGCTGGAGATAGATATAGATTTAAAATCTGCAAAACGATTACGCATCTGCAATAGTAACTTTTCTGTATCCTAGATACAAAACCAAATTTCTAGAAACCACGTGTTTCACAGAAGGGTTTAAAATTTATTTAGTATGGCTATGTGATGAAATGCTGCTGCTAAAGCCAGAAAATTTCCCACCAGCCAATAAAAAGGAAAATATTGCAGAAAAACAGACACACATTTTATATCTGTTAGCGAAAACCATTGACAGAATCCATGGAACGTTCTTTGGTTTCTAGCAAGTGATGAAGAGTCTTGTTCAGAGTTGTCAAAAGACACTCTATCATTGATCGAAGATTATCAAAAAGCGAAAACTCTTGGAATCGGATAAAGATCCATTTGTTTGATGGCGTGATAATTGTAAAAGTTTTTCACATCTTGCAAAACTCGGCAGGGAATACTTAGCATGCCCGTCAATATAAGTTTAGCTGGTGAGCATCTTTTCAGCGATGCAAATCTCATTTGGGAAGGGAAAAAAAAAAAAAAGGAGGGAAAAAAAGCAAACTCTCCCTTTAAAGGGCTTCAGAAGCTTTAGTTTTTTTTAACATAAATTTGAGAATTATTAATTTCAAGTATATATCATTCTACATATAACCTTTTTTCAAATGGGTTGAGGCTGTGGGGAAAGAGGTTGGTGGGGTGCAAAGGAGTTGGGGGGTCCATATCTCGCAATCTGATAACACAGTTATATATTATAATAATATATATATATATATATATATATATATATATAATATATATATATTATATATATATATATATATATATTATATATATATATATATATATATATATATATATATAGATGTGCGAATAGTGAAAAAGCCGAATACCGAATACCGAATATCGGCTAAAAGTATTTTTTATTTTTTTTTTTTTTTTTATATTTTTTTTTTTTTTTTTTTTTTTTTTTTTTTTTTTTTTTTTTTTTTTTTTTTTTTTTTTTTTTAGCCGAATACCGAATATTCGGCCGAATATTCCCCTTCGCTATTCGGCCGAATAGTTATTTCAGAAGTTCGTATCATCCATTTAGGAAAAATAAAGAAAACTTAACACTGGTCAACAAAAAGGCTGAAAATTTTTTCTTGGATCGACTTTTTGTAGCAGATATAGAGTAATCGGCAGGTGCTGATATCCATATATATTATTTTCTGTATCACATCCCGTTTTCTTGCAATCATGGATCCCTATTTTTGCATTTTCCCTAGGAATGACAAAATTCATGTGCGCACTACGTTGGCTGTATAGACGTTACCTTCCCCTCATATATCTTACAAGTACAACAAGTTACTGCGTCGATATTCGGGAAGCATTGTGGTAACTTTAGTACGTCTAGATTATGGATGCAATGAACCTGGATGATGTTTATCATCCATCTGAAATACAGTCGGATGATCCGTCATTGTTTCACCCAGGGTGAAACTGAACATCTTGTAGGAGAGTTGCTATTTGCCAATTATTCCTGAGCTGTTGTTTCGAGGTTGCTGTAAAAATTGACTAACTGGACCATGGCTTACAAAGAGTAACATTTTATCGTAACGGAGAAGCAGAGCTGCAGCTCTTCCAGTCAGATGGTAAACTTGTGTATTGCAGTGAAGTTGCAGCCTACTACTCGCTATGGGACTCCCATCATACGATGCAGGTGAGTGGCTACTGTTTATTGGACACTTTCAAAAAAGAGTTTAGTTTTTTAAAAAAAAAAAAAAAAGGTGTTTGTTTTTTACACAACGCAAAACAGTATTGCTTCGGTTCCAGTAGGGTACTCGGTACGAATGAGAGAGGAGTATGCAAAAATCAAGACAGTTTGGAGAGAGGCTACAATATCAGGTACATGTATGGTAAATATGCGTCGACCTCAAAATGGTAAACATTTTGCCCGGTCAGCAAGCAGGTTTCACAAAATATCCCTGCTTCTGTGCTATCTGACAGCCGGCGTTGCAAAGATCACTTGGACCAAAAGATGGTCCACGAGGGAAACCTTACGCCAGGTTGACAGGAACCAATCGTACGTGAACCACTTTACAGAGAGAAACATCTCTTACCTCCATACACATAAAACTTGTTGATGAAAACAATTTGTGAAGGCCTGGACCATGATGGTGAATGCTTCCGCTAATGCTAAACGTTTCCTGGTCTGAGTGACGAGAAGAAAAAGCTGGGATATTTGATAGCCCACAAAGACGGACACTCCTCCGTTGATGCTTGCCTTTTGCTACAAACAAGACTGTATGTTGTTAGAGGCAAAGCGTGGAATGCTTTTCAGAGTTGTAGCACAGAATTTTCTGGGGAAAAGGAAAGCCGAGAACCACGTACAGGAACTGCTAGACAGTTATCAT
>JABUQX010100588.1:0-34128 GCA_015478945.1 Trachelipus rathkii | reverse complement strand
CCGATATTTTTTTCTCGGCATCAAATCAATCGGATATTTATTTATTGGACTATGGAAATATGGCAACAACTTCGTAGGACGTAATGAAAGCTTTTATTGCAAATAGAGTTGCCAAAATTAAATATTTTGAACAAAAATTTTCTTTTGATTTACCTATAGGAGTAGAATCCACGTATAGTATAAAGATGGCAAAATGTTTAAGTATTCCTGATATAGCCTCCTAAAATTTGCCCATAAATTTATAACATTGTTATTTAATGTCTGGGAAAGTGTTAATTCGTAACTTTGTAAATTATAATGTTACACTGTTGTCTTGTGAGAACCAAAAGAAGATAATATTTTGAACGTTGAAGACAGTATACTATTTGCAGATTTCGAAAGTGTTCTTTCCACACTCCCTCACATCCATATTCATCAAGTTACAAAAATCGATATATCGCTATTCATTATTACTAAGCAGGTTCCCCTATTCTCATTCTAAACCTTTCCGCGCTTCCTCCAGAAGAGCTGTCCTATCCCTGGTTCATTTTTGTAAGTCCTCATTCAAACTGTTCATTACCTCTTTCTTTTCTCCTACGTATCCACCTTTTAGTATTTCTTTTTGCCTCCTTATATAATTCCAAGCATCTTTCTTTTGAAAACTTCATCATTTGCTTTTAGTACCCATCCAACCCACGCTTTTTCTTTACTCTTGTAACCGCTTTGCGTGTACCTCTTCATCTTGTGACACACCATTCACTGTTAACATTTCTTAACTTCCTAACCCTTAGCACATCCACACTACCTTTCTTGCCACTACTACAGCAATGCTTCGCTCATTTGCTCCCAGATTTGCTTAGTTTCATTTCAATTTCAACTTTGTTCACATTCAACCACCGATTTACTTGCGATCGTTCCTTAACATATCATATAATCCTTATTACATTGATTTCCAACTTAACTTCTCACATCTTTATTTTAACCCACTTCCTTCCGTATCCACCTTCCTCTCCATCAAGCCCCCACTAACTTAATTTTACAGTAGAACAAACATAATGATCGATTATTCCGCATCTAAACCCTCTCACTGATTAGATTTAAATCCAACACATATACTTCAAACATTACTCTCTTCTTCACCAACACAAAATCAATTCTACTTTTCACACTTCGAAACCATCTCTACCCTACACCAACTCTAGCTATAATTATGGATATTCTTGTGTTTAAAGAAAAGTATTACTTACACATACCTCTCTCTCTTCACAAAAAAATCAATCACCTTCCTACCATTCTCATTTTCTCCCGACACCCCAAAAACTACCCTGTTATACCATCCCTTTTTGATCAACTATCCAACTCATTCAGGTCTCCCAACACTATTAATCTGAAGCTTCTACACACCCATCCAAACATCATTCAGATTATCCCAAAAGCATCGTACTCTTTTCAACGTTTTCCTCAGATGACCATTACGTACACAAGCCACACATACCTTACAGTTTCAAAGCGTTAATTTAAACCAGTGAGAATTCTAGGACTCACAC
This sequence comes from Trachelipus rathkii, assembly GCA_015478945.1. NCBI lineage: Eukaryota > Metazoa > Arthropoda > Malacostraca > Isopoda > Trachelipodidae > Trachelipus > Trachelipus rathkii. The sequence continues at coordinate 32,602 of JABUQX010100588.1, read as the reverse complement.
AACACAAAGTCTACCATAGCCATCTATACCACAAGGGTACACTCATCAAAATCTGCGCAAACCCTTCTCTCACCCTCTCATTCCTTTCCACACCAGCACACAACACGATTTCAACACCACAACCCACCATTTATCACCGTTTCTTTCAATCTTTAAATTTTCTAAGTACAGCGAGCATCAAATTTGACCCATATTACTTACTACACTCACCTCTCTTCTCTTACTCGTACTCAACAAATTATTCCTGTTGACATTCCAATATACCCATACGATTCATACATTTTCGCCGAAAAATTAGACGCCGTTTAACGCTGACTCACGACCAACTTCCGGAGACCCATGCCATTCCTAGGCAGAGATAGGTGTATAGGGGCAGCACACACCCAACAACCCGAACCCTTGAGTCGGGCCTTTCTACGCACATAGCAGGTCAAACGATGTGGGCACATTCTTTCCTCATCCCACAACATTTACTGTCACCATATGGATTTGAGTAACTAAGGGATGTCTGTAAGGTGTTATCTCAGAAGAGGGGGTGTGTACTTTAAGATAGTGTAACAATGATATGTGGATAAAGGGTGGTCAGTAATATGTTGCCTAGGCAGGATAAAGTAGTGCTGAAGAATATGGAACGCCATAGAGAGAAAGACGCACCATTCTATTTATATATACTATATATATATAATATATATATATAATAATAATATATATATATATAATCTATAATAAATGATATTATATATATATATATATATTATATATATAATATATATATACTATATATATATATATCAAATAACTATATATATATAATATATATCATCTACCTCCTATCTTAGATTAGGGGTGAGAGTGAGCGTAGCATATTACAGCCGAGAAGAAGAGAAAAAAGTAGTAGAACATACGCAAAGTCTGAAAAAGAGATTCCCGCTTTACCGTCCCCCTTTATGACTCTTAAGTGAGCGAACTTCAGTTGGCGAGTCAGAAAAATTCCACCCAAGGGTTTCACAAGACTATAACATCTCGTCAATGAGGGTTCATCCCTTGACCCAAAAACCCACAACATACCTCCCTCACAAATCTCGCCATTCACTCCCGTTAACATCCTTTCCTTCTCGCCTCTGCACAAAGTCGATATTCCCTTCTTTAGCATTCCTTTACTGATCTCAATAACCCACTTTTTCTTTGGTTTCCCCAGCAGGTCGATTCCCGGCAGTCACAACACCCTACTAATATACAATATAATATATATAATTATATATATAGATATATATATATACTATATATACTATATAAATGATAATATAATATATATTATACTAATATATTATTATATATATATTATATTAATATACTATATAAATATTAATATATATATATATATTATATATATATATATTGCTATTAATTATGTTAATAAAAACTATCGCATTATCCCAGGACACCACCACATTAGTACAGTCACCCGCGTATAACCCAACTCGTACTATCATCTCATCCTTTCTTATATTGACCACAAGCAATCTCTAATGTGTAACTGCTCTGTTTATACACCTTTCTTCCCACCACACAAATCCCTAATGCGTTCATTCATTATTTACCTCCAATTCTCCTCACATCTAACATGCTCCTAATAAGATTCATCTGAACACATTGTACCTAGATCTATACCTATTTATTCCGCCCCTAGTTTCCAATACTCTACCATATAGCAACCATGACAACAAGCTAAAAGTTGCCAATCTCAAGATTTTAGTCCCGTTACACCCACCAAGGATTTGATCATCCAGCCAACCATTCAGCAACATTATTTTTCCTATCCGGCTCCTTTTCAGTCCAGGAGCATATTTCTCTCTAGGAATATTTTAAACTCGGGATTACTATGTTCCAGTTGCCGCTCCACCATCTAAAATGGTCTCACACCGGCGCTTCTCTCTCACTGCACTGCAATACCTACTCTATCTACATTTACTTTTCAGTCCCCGCTGACCCATGGCCTCTCAAGACTCTCCTCAGATAACCACACAAATACCAAATCATCCGCATACACTAAGCAGGGCACCACCCATCTCGTCTTCCATTCTTTCGGCATTTAAAATTCTAATCGATCTTCTAATAACCAACTCGTGATTTCTTTCATAAAACAAGATTCACTATACACAATTAATATACCAAGGCAGACATAACATCATTCCTGCCTTCAACTCCCTCTCTATTCAAGATTAAAATTCAACATTCAACTCACATTTATTCTTACACACGCTTATCTATCGTCATACATACTTTACCATTCAGAAGCCCTACCACCAACACACCTGCCTACAGAGCTCTCTCCTATTAATCAATATCATACGCGCTGTGTTGCACGTCCGTAAAACTTAAATGCAATTTATTCTTCTCTCTCATTTTGTCCATCACACGATCATCTTACTGAAAATAAAAAGGTAATCCACACACCCTATACCATGCTAATATTAACACTATATAGTTCTATCCGTTCTTCACAAATCAGTCCTCCAGTCACTTTCAAACCAAAAAAATAAAAAGGTAATCTTATCATTATCGACGCTACAATAAGCTATTACTCCTATAATTCCCTACAGTTCCCCTATAACTTGCCTTATCATATAAGGCTATAACTATTACTTTTTTCATTCCTCCAATCCCTCGGGAAACTAACTCCAAAGCATTTTCCTTAGCGGCTTTTCAAACCCATTTCACCATTTCAAATTATCCTCACCAGTTCAAAATTATGCAGCAATAAATTCCCTGCGGTGCAGATTTACTCCATTCATAATACTTGTTTCATTTTCACCATATAAACCTCCTACTTACTTAATTACCTCATCTCCCAAATACCTATTTCATTCTGCACCATCCGTTCATCCAACATATTATAACTCGAGATACTGTGTTTCAGTTGCTCACCATTCTAACATGACCTCACACCGCAGTCTCTCCTCACTCACTGCAATAACCTACTCTTATCTACATTTACTTTGCAAGCCCCTCTACCAATCCTCATAAACCTCTCTCTCAGATTCACCCCACACAATACCAAAATCATCCACATACAATAAGCAGGCTAACCCACCACCTCCTTCCATTCTCCATCATTCTAACACAAGCCCCGTGCCACCCCCATCTCTAAATTCTTTCATAAATTGTACAAAATTAAATATAACAAGGAGACATTAACACATCCCTGCCTCACTCCTCTATTCAAATATTTAATTCAATACACTTTCAAACCTCCATTTAGTTCTACACACGCTTCACTATCGTCATACATACTTTTGATTCCATTCAGAAGCCTACCACCAACACACCTGCCACAGAGCTTTCCTATTAATCCTATCATACGCCTGTTGCAAGTCCGTAAAACCTAAATGCAATTTATTCTTCTTTCTCATTTTCTAAATCATTTGTTTCAATGCTAAAATTTAGATCCACACATCCTTCCCAACAAACTAATCTAAATGGTGATACTTGTTCTTCAAAAACCGAATCAGCTCCTCCAGATCACTTTCAACCAAAATACCAGCATATATCTTCCTTACAACGCTCAATAAACTAATTCCCCTATAATTCCTACAGTTCCCCTTGCCTTTATATAAGGCTACTATTACTTTTCTCCTCCAATCCCTCGGAACTATACCCTCCATAAGCGCTTTGTTACACAACTTTCAAAACCCATTCAATCACCACCTCGCTTCCATTCTTGACCATTTCACCCGTAATTCCATCTATGCAGATTTACCATTCATAATCTTTTTCATTTCACCTATAACCTCCTACTTACTAATTACCTCATCTCCAAAATACCTATTTCATTCTGCACCATCGAACCCACACGATATTTAAACTCGGATACTTGTTCCAGTTGCTCACCATCTAAAATGGCTTCACACCGCAGTCTCTCCTCACTCACTGCAATAACCTACTCTTATCTACATTTACTTTCAAGCCCCTCTACCAATCCTCTAAACCTCTCTAGATTATATATATTATATTTATATATATATATATATATATATATATAGTATTATTAATATATTATATTAGGATCGATCGTGTTTATAATGGTCGTGGTTATGCACGTAATCTCCGCTCACCCCCCCTATAGATAAAAAATTAATATCTATTGCTGCTGAAATCTAAAGCTAATTCACCGTAATCCAATAACAACCCTAGAAACCCAATAAACATATAATTCCCTTTATAGTTCCTATATCAGGTACTGACACTTAATTACCAGCGTCTCCTTTCCAAACCATTTCTTCGTAACTATACCCTCCATGAGTGCTTTGCTGTAAAACTTACATATCCAGTCAATCACAATCTCGCTTCCCATCTTGACCAAATATAGATTTGGAAATCCCAAGTTATGCTAACCGCAAACCGCAAAAGTGACTGCAAAGGTCAAAGGTGCACCTGCTTCTAGTGACACTGCAAGACCGAAAAAGGTTTAAAGATTATATATATTCTTATATATCTATTGGATAATGTTTATTATGCTTCAATCACAGTGATGTGCCGATACGCTTATATTGTTAGAAAACACCCAATATTAGTGTCTACCCCTTATACTTATAGCTTACGGGAGAATCGAATTGGCGTATATTAGATATGTGCAGCGATAGGGTTATATTCGGGTGGTCTTGAGCCCACTACCATCTATCCTGTTGCTAGGAATGCTGATGTGACATTATGAGCACCTCGGCAGTAATGCGTCGTGAATCGCCGTAAACGAGCCTTCAATGTATCGGCGAAATTTGGATGAAATCGTTATGGGTACAGGAATGTCATGAAGAATAAATGTATGAGGAGAAGAAGCGAGAGAGGTGATAGATATATTTAGAAAGGGCAAATGATTTGCTCGCTGTGACTGAAACAAAGATGAAAAGGAAAAGTGTAAATGATAGGTGGCTGTGGTGTGTGACTATATAGTGAAATGTGTGTGCGTGCTTAGGTAGTGTGTGAGCAAGAGAATCGAGAGAGGGAAGATGAAAGAGCTTGTCAAATTTGATGAGGGACTTGTGACAAAGCTTATGTAGGACTTAGTGTAGTGAGTCCTAGAATCTAAATGTTAAATTTTATAGTTTTGAAAAAGGTTCAAGGTTATATGGGGGTATGTGAGCGGTATGGCTCCATTCTGAGGGAAACGTTGAAGTAGATGAGTACGCAATTTTTTGCGTAGTAATAATCTGAATGATGTCTGGATGGGGTTAGAGTAGGAGCTTCAGGATATGATATAGTGTTGCTCTGGTTGGAGTAGATGATGCAATCAAAAAAAGGCATAGTCATAACAGGCGGTTTTCTTTTGGTTATATATATAGGTGGCGGTATATATATACGTATATAGAGAAAATGTGAAGAATGGGTAGGCAAGTGAAATTGATTATGGCTGTGAAGAGATGAGTATGTGTGTAAGTAATACTTTCTTTAAACACAAGAGAGTATCCATAAGTATACTAGAGTTGGCTTAGGTAGAGATGGATATTTAAAGCATAAAATATAATTGATTTTTGGTACTGAAGTTGGAGATGTTGAGCTATGTGTTGGATGTTAAATCAGGAGGGGTTTAGGAAGGGATTTATCAGATCCATTAGTTTTCTATGTAAAATTATAATTAGTGGGTGAGGCTTGGATGGAGAGGGGAAGGTGATACGAAAGGGAGTGCGTAAAATTAAGAGTGAGAAGTTTAACATGCTGAGCAAGACAAAAGGAAGTATGTAAGAGCTTGCTCACTAGTAAATCGGTATTGAATCAGTGAACAATGATTGATACTGAACAAATCTGGGGATAAAATGAAGGAAGCCAATTGTTTAGTAGTGACAAAGAAGTGTGTGCGATGTGCTAAAGTAGGATAAGAATGTTATGACAATAAAGAGTGGAGTAATGAAGAGGTGATTTGAAATTAGAGTTTTAAAAGTAAATAAAGAAAGCTCATGTGTTTGAATTGTACTAATAAGCAAATGATGAAGTTTTCAAAAGAAAGATAGCTTGGAATTATATAAGGAGGAAAAAAGAAATACCTAAAAGGTGCATACGTAGGAGGAAAACAAGAGTTAAGATGAACCCAGTGTTTGTAAGAGAGGATGAGATGGATGACATATTACAAAGGCGAATTAGGAAGCTCTTCTGGAGAAGTACAAAAGATTAAGAAGCGTTAAGAATAGAGAAATAAGGGGAATCTGTCTAGAATGAATAGGGATGGTGTCGTTTTAACTTGATGAAATGGTCATTTGTAAGAGGAGTGTGGAAAGTAAAGAAACATCATTGCGGACAATCTGCCCTACAATTAATTAACAGTAATGATGATCTATATACTAAGGTGTAGTTGAATGTTAGTTGTAGGTTGATGGTACAAGAAGTAGAAATAGGTATTTTGGGGATGATATTTATTAGTAAGGAGGAGGTATAATGTGTAGAGCTAGAAAGTTGAAGAATGGCTAAATCTTGCAGGTATAGTATGAAATTACTGGTGAAATGATCAAGAGCGGAGGCGAGATCGGTGATTGATTGGATTGGAATTGTGTAATAATAAAACTTGTTTAATGGAGGGTAGTTTTCCCTATAATTTGTTGTGAATAGTTGCCGCGTAAATAGTACCCTTGCAATAAGCGGTAAGGAGAAAAGGGGAACTGTAGAAGAAATTATAGGGGGAATTAGTTTAATTGAGTGTTGTAGGGAAGCTTATATGCTGGCATTTTGCTCGAAAGAGTTGCGTCGGGAGGACTTGAAGGACTGATTGGGAGCAACATAGGTGCGTTTAGGTAATGGTAAGCGAGGATGTATTAGGATCCAAATTCTATATTACATTAAAAATATATACTGTCACTATAAATGACTGAGAAAAATGAGGGAGAAGAAGAATAAATTATATCTAGGTTTTTATGCGATTTGCCAACAGCGCGTTATGATAGAGTAATAGTAGGGAAGCTTTATATGGCAGGTATTAGTGTATATATGTGTTGGTGGTAGGCCTTCTGAATGAATCAAAAGTATCTTGTGTGTAAGAATAAATGGTGTCAATGGTGATTGGTTTAGGAGTTAATAGCGATAAACACTAAGACATACGGTGTTTTCCTTTTGTCTTCCCTTGGCTTATTTCTAATTTTCGTATATTGGATGGGGTTATGAAAGAATTTCGAGGTCGTGCGGGATTGTGGTCCCTAGGATACACCTCGGTTTAAGAGATGATGGAGACGGAGATGAGTTGGAGGGGTGTGCCCTACCTATTATATGCGGGAGATTTGGTTTTTTTGATGGCGAATCTGAAGAGAGTTTGAGAGGATTGGTGGGGAGATTTGGCAGGGTGTGTTAAAGGAGGCGGTTTGAAAGTAAATAACCGTAGATAAGAGTAAGGTTATTTGGTTGTGAGTGAGCGAGCAGTCCTTCAAGTGTGTAGGTTTTGTAGATGTGTTGAGCAGCTGGAGCAAGTGTCTGATTTTAAGATATCTAGCGGTATGTGTGGATGAGAACTGGGAACGTTGATGCGAGTTAGTAGTAGGAAAGTTGTGTGAATGGCAGCGCAAGGTGCGCTGGTGCCATATTAAATCGTGAGCGTGAATGTAAAGGCGACAAGTCTGAGTGCGCAAGGGTCTTACATGACGGTATGTGTGTTACCATGTGTATTGTATGTATGTGAGACTATGTGGTCTGGATAGAGAAGTATAGAATCTAAAGTCAATGTGTATGTCAGATGGACAATCTTAGGAGCATGCTAGCCTTGAGAAGAATTAATAAAAAGATAATGAAACTTATTAGAGAGTTGTGACTCGTCGGTGCTGAAGAAAGCGCGGTGAAGATGCATGAGTAAGTGAATGAAAGTATGATAGAGATTGGTTAAGTTGGTCTATGTGGAAAAGGATGAATGCATAGTCGGTTGGTTGAAGCGGTATGTTTGAGTTTGTTGGGAACCGGACCGGCTGGGAGATCGAAGAGAAAGTGGATTCGAGTCGGTGATCGAATGTCTGAAGGAGAGAAATGTGAGTTTTGCAGAGACGAGAATAAAGGTCCATAATAGGGAGAGAACGGCGGGGTTTTGTATGGGGCATTTGGCTCTGTGGGCGCCCACCTGGGCCAGCGGAGATGAACCATATACATTGCGAACCAGTGACTCAAGTGAGGCCTCAGCGATTCGGAAAATCAAGAAAAAGCAGGTCAGAAAAGTTATGACACACCAATGTAGAGGCTAACTAAGGGTGGAATATTGTGCTGTCTGTGGCACGACGATGTATTCACTTAAATATTAAATGCGAAAGCTACAGAGGGGCGCGGTTAAGGCTGGGCTCTTTTTCGGACCATTTGCTTCATATTCTCCTACTTTAGCCTTTTTCTTTCCCGATGCCTTGTTAGCGCACCTTACTCCCAGTCTTGGGAAAAAGAGGTAGCGTATATACAGCACGACAAGCAAACAAAGATATCCTCTCCCGCACAGATTGGTGGGTTGAGCCGAGCGCTGCACATACTCTCTCGTGAATTCAATAGTCAAAGTAGATGAAACAATAGTCAAGTACACGACGATATAGTTGGAAGAGAAAGCCACCCCACCCCATAATTGCGAGTCCGTCGAAGCCAAAAATTCCACTCTAGAGCTTCACAGCACGTGACGCGCGCTAACGCAGCAAGACCCTCAACCTGGTATCTCGGCCAAATGTCAGGTTTAATCAATCCTGGGGCTACAGCGCCAGGCCACCACAACCATGCCAATCACAAAACCACGCTCATGGTTAATTTTCTACTTGTCTATTTTTGCACTACATTGCTTCTCTCTCGCTTCTGCCTAGAATTTATATCCTTTGCTCTTCAGACACTCATTTTATTGACTTGATCCACCTTTTCTTAGGTTTTCCAGCCGGTCGATTCCCAACACATCACCTCTATGAATTTGCTTAACAAACCAACTATCATCCATTCCACATGACATTAATTTTCTCATTCACGCCTTTCTTTCTTTATACCACACAGCTCCCTAACACGCTTATTCCTCATTGTATCAATTCTTCTCTCACCTAACACGCCCCTAAGATTACCCATCTGAACAAACTACACCTTAGATCTACGCCTCTTATTCCATACCATAGTTTCGCTACTATACACTAACACTGGTAACCAGCAACGTGTCCCACAACATGCATATACAATCGCGCGCTCGAACATATAAGCAGCCACCCCCGCAGGTAGTTCGCCTTGCATAATCACAAGACTTTTCAATTTGCTAAAGATACCTTCCTACCACTCCTATATAATACTTATTTGCACCCTTTTACTACATCTCTGGCATCATCTGTTCCTTTTTCATCAAAACACATTGCCTAAATATTAAAACTTAAGATACTTGTTCTAGCTGCTTACCATCCATCATGATTTCACACTTTGGACTCTCCTCACCCAACCACCATCACCTTACTCTTTTCTACATTTACTTTTACCATTCCACTCAAACTTTCTTCTTATTCGCTTCACAAAGCCAAATCATCTGCATAAAATAAGCAGGGAATCCAAGACTCTCCTCCATTCTCCATCAGTCTAACCCCAGGTAGTCCATAAAACCTTCATAAGTTTCCTTTTATCTCTTATTTAACATCCTGTACCACTTATAAATGCACCTTGTCCTTCAACAATCAAATTCTCAGACACTAGACGTACTCTTTCAAACAAAATACCAGTATATATATATCTTCCCTATTACACTCAATAAACTAATTCCCCTATAGTTTCTACAGTTCTACTTATTACCCTTACCCTTATATAGGGGTAACAGTACTGCTCTCATCCAGCCAGGAAATACTTCCTCCGCAAGTTCCATATTCGGTCAATCTCACCTCCATTCTTGATCATTTTACCAGTAATTCCATCTACGCCCACTCATTTAACATTTTTCAACTTTCAAAGAGAAATATTAAATAATAAAAAATATGCAATAAAATGAAACGAATTATTTAAATAAATAAAAATCGAAATATATCATGAAGATCATTTCAAATTACTTTTTGCTATGTCGGATTAAAACTATGATTATTTCAATACAATACCAGTATCAAAAAAATTTAGTATCTATATCCGCACAAAAATTTTTATTTTAACGTCTCTACTACGAAAAATCGTGAAAAATAAAACAAAAAATTAAGTTAACAAAGAACATAAAATGAGTTGTGTCCTAGAACAATTTTGTAACTTATAAACAACAATAGAACTTTTAATAATAATAACATTAATTATCTCCCAACGTTACATACTTTGGGCATGCCAGAGCGAATGCACTTTTCTAGGAGTCGCTTCCCTTCAATACTCTCTTCGGACCTTAAAGATTCATTCTGGGAGGAGGATTCCCTGCCATAGGAGCTAGTTTCAGGGACTGACAGCTGAGAAAGGTCTGAATGACTTCCAGTTTGAGACACATTGGCTGGGGTGTCTTCAGTACAGTAGCCACATACACTGTCGTTTCCTGGCCAATTTCCACCTACATCCTTTCATATATATATATATATATATATATATATATATATATATATATAGTGACGTTATATTATAAGCATACAAATATATATATATATATATGAATGTATCATTGATAGGATCACTACAATATACTGTCTATATATATGTGAATTGTAACTAGTCATCTTTCATTATTATCCCTTATAATTACGTATTATAGGTATTATATAGGATACCACTCAATAGTGTATTTATCCTTATTGATAGAGGTTAGTAAACAGTGTTGTTTACATCAAACTCATAGCTACTTCTTTAGGTTCCCTCCAGAAACCCATAAGTGCTCATTCATTCTCATCCGCTGTGGACGATGGATAGAAATTACCATAAGTTTCAAATCATGATTGATACGTAGGGAAATGTGCTCTCCCTGTAGGCTGTGTATATTACTAATGGGACCATTTACTATGTAGCGTACTGTTAGTTTATATATGCGACATAGTGTATATATTATATTATGAGGCATCAATTCTGGATTAAGTAAAAAGCTTACTTGAAAATCTAATTTTGAGTAGATCTTGCTGAAAGCATATGATGTGTTATATAAATATTATGCTATATGGTGAATATAGGTATTGGTTGACCAGCTGATTTTGAGGGTAAAGTTTGGGGGTAAACCAGAACTATAAAGGCGGTAACTAAATATATTATTAAGGTCTGTAAACTTGAGCATAATACCAGAATAAGTATACTGGTTTTGGTTCATTTAACCTACCATAGACCTATAATATAACTAATGTTTGATCGGTAAAATTATTATTGGGAAGTTAGAGACATAATGTGAATTGATAGGGTAGGTTGTTGGAAGCTGTAAGAGTCTAATATATGTATGTAGTGACGTTATATATAGGTATTATAAGCCGTATATAGGATATAATGGGGCGCATAATTGTTTGTACTGGGATGAAGAATTATGGTGGATATATATAATTTCCTTCCATTGATCTCTAAACCCAGATACTGTCTTATCCTCGTTACGATTCCTCTTTCTGTGGAGTGTATATCTTGATTTTATGATGCTGCCGTCCATGAATAAAGTTATTATTATTTAGGTTAAGTGTCTTGAGATTTAATGTACTATATATATATAGCTAATACTAGGTTATGTGCAATAAGAAAGTATTAGAGCAATGTTTATAGCTATATATATATAATATAAGTAGGAATGGTTTGAAAACAGATTTTGAATTTATAATATATTACGGAAAAAGATGATAATGAAAATATAAGACCAAACCAGGAAGAAAGAGACCAACTACTTGGGCCATAGGCGATTAAGGTAGTTGTAAAAAGTAAGGTTAGTCTTTGATTTAATAGCGGCCATAATATATATCACCCGCCCTGTGTCCGCGTACCATGAATAGATTAGGATATCTTTTTTGTCTAAATTGAAATTTAGCGTTAAAGTAATAACATTAATATGTTAAGAATTGATCAAGCATTTAAAAGGTATATTAAATGCCTTCTGGCACAGAGAATTTTTATAAAGAATCTTTTCGCAAAGCCGGTAACAAGATAAGGCTGTGGGGATTTCCCTAAACCCCTCCTTTGTTCAGGCTTTGAAACTAAGTTCTGCACCTTTTATATTTGCGCACTTACTGTTGAAAACAAAATTCTAACTGTCCGAATGCGCGAACAGAAACAATGTTATCTTTAGGTATTGGAATATTTTCTAGAATTTCTACAGGGGTTCACGATGCCAGCACTCAACGTTCTGAGTATACAGAAAGGCATTTAGATTTACACAGTCACAGAATAAGCACCACACTTTCAATTTTTTTAATTTTAAGTTTGAAAAACTTTCAAATGTTATAAATTTTGGAATTTTATGGATTAAAATTGATTAAAATTGTCGGATTAGTGCGGGAAGGCCAGTATGAGCTATTCGCTAATTATTATTGTGGGGAAGCCATGAGCTTTCGTCCAATATTAGGAATGGACCTTTTCAAATGGATGTACATCTAACAATCATTAGTTGTAGATTAGATTTATAATATATCTATAATAGTAAGCTAAACATTAACAGTAAGGTTTACTGTTAATTTAGTTAACCTCTTCACTGTATAATATAATAGGGCCAGTACAGATCTATATTACTAATTGTTGTCATGATATATAAAAGGTAGATAATAAGTAATTTTATTATTTTTATAAGGGATTAAATAAGTGAAGATCATTATTATTTATATATTATTTAAATAATATTATATTATATATCATTTATACATAAAAAAACCTAAATATACATAAAGTATTTTAATTATATTTGGGTTAATTTATAATTTTAATTTATGTACTTATCTTCTCTTACTATAATAACCTCGCTAATTACATATTTTTATGAAGTTTATGAGGGCATAAAAAAAAAACTTAAAGGCATTTTATATAATATGTATATATATATATTATACCCGATAAAAAAAAATCTCAAAAAATCATATAGGTACACACTCAATCAGTAGTCAAATATCAAAAGTCTTCAATAATCCTTACTCACGAACGTCTACAATTAAAGTCATCTCGAAATAAATTCTGGTAGTAAATAAAATATAAAGACAAGAAAAATAATACCAACAAAAGAGAAAAAAAGGAAAAAAAAAAAGAATAAATAAAATCGGGTTATAACAATCAAATACTTTGGAGAAGTAAAAAATAAATATACATAAATGTTAAACAAAATAAAAAAATTAAATAAATCAATTGAAAAAGTAAATAATAAAAAAAGGAAAAATTTGAAAAAATATAAAAGAAAATACAATTTTTATAATATTATTTCATTATAGTTATCTGTAATACTTCTTTGCATATAATTTTAATATAAAATTAACATTGAAAATAGTTTTTTTACTATACATTATCCTGTTTTAATAGATTAAATTGAAATCATTAATTTATCTGTAAGATTTATTTATTTTACTACTAAATTTATCTTGTTTTCCTAATCGAACACGCAGACCTTGAAGTAAATTAGGAAACATGGTTTCAATGTAAAGGTGAGTCTATACAGATCACAACAAAGGAGAGACTATGTTCTCAAGGTCCTGCCTCGGAATTGTAATATAAATTGATAATTAATAAATTAGATACTACTCATATGTGGCATATGGGCAATACATTGGCCCACCAGTCAGAAGTTGAAAGATCGAGAGTATATGAGTAGTGGCATAGGGCAAGTTACTTGCACCAGTTCAGAGGAAGTGATTAGGTATTATGAATAAATAGATAATTCATATTTCATTTTCATCACATTTTTATTTATTATTATAATAAAATAGGAAGGATGGAAAAGAAGGAATTACTCCCGAGAGGCTCAATTCCCAATTATTTATTAAGTTGATTGTCTGGTATTTGGACCACAGTTGGGTCGTAGTTCGCAAAGACGATTTGAAAGATCAGATGATGGGAAACGTTTACCCAAACTCAATTTTTAAATACATATTTTACTAGATTAAAAATTTTCTCTTATGGCTTTATTACCTAGGCTCGGAAACCGTGATTATTTAGCGATGGAATCATAACAAAAAAAGAAATTTCCTGAGTCAAACTGTGAGAACTCGGATAATATTATTATTCTATATAATAATGATATACTATTATCCTAATAATATTATATATATAACTATAATAAGAATGTAATTAATAATATTATTTTCTTCTATTAAAAATAAAATGTTTATTAACCACTTTATGACAATAACTAATATGCTAATTAAATACAAGGTAACCCTTACCCTGGAAAATCCAGATTAATACATGAATATATGTACCTAATTGTGTACGTATATTTAGTGTGCATTTGTCTGCTTGGCTTTTAAATTAGAAATACGAGTTTAATCAGTTACTTAACTTGAATAATATCTTGCAATAGAAGAATATTCTTAAGAATAACATAATTTGTAAACCAAACCAAATTGTTACATTAAAAGGACTTGCCAGTATTATATAAGCGATAAGAAAAGGGTTTGTTTATAAAGAATCAATGGCACCATAAATATGTAAGACGACCTCTACCGCAATCAATTAGCGTAGCAACTGAGTATCACGAACTCGGGAAAATAAAAATAGATAATAAAATATACGATCATTAAAGATGAATGTAATAATTTAGTATGGTAGAACAAAATGGGGGGAAGGAACAGGAGCTCATTAAAATTCTTTTTATATAGTACTAAACAATCTTTACATTTATGATACTCAACTTTTATATCTGATTTATTATGTAATTACCACAACATTTGTATAAAATTATGTAAAATATAATTTTAAAAAAAAAAATCAAAAAGTATTTTAAGCTCGTGTGTAACTTTTTTTTAAAAAAACAATGTTTTTTTTGATAAAATTCCGACGTTTTTTTTATTTCAGACCTACGTTAAATTACATTTTAATATAATATATAGTAATATATATTATATTCTTCTTCTACCTTTTTTCCCCAGACTTGGATATAAGAGTCTATAAGAAGCATCGGTAAAAAGAAAAGCAGTTCTGATAGAAAGATTTAGAACAAATCGAAAAGAAAGTCCAGCCTGACTACTTACTCCCCACCTCTGTACATTACTAGTAAGGATCTCATCCCCAGTCAGAATCCATCTAGGCTTTATAACGGGACTGGTGGACTCTCATATGGTTTAAAAATCGTTCTATAGGTTGTAATGTTTTACAGTCCTTAGTGCCAGAGTGGACCAAACCTAACCCTCACAAAAACCCGCCATATCTACTACTATTATGCACCTTATTATCGCCTCTGCCAAACTCACATTTCGTCTTCAGACATTCGTTTACTGGACTCAATCACTTTTTCTGTCGATCTCCAGCCGAGGGTCCGTGTTACAACAACTTCGCCATTATACATCCGCCTAATACAAAATACGTCACTATTCAATATCATTCCGTTTCCACGAATGACCAAACCATCTCAAACATTATAATTTTCATTATATTCCATATAAATTACTCCTTTCTTCAACCACACAACTCTCTGAAATATGTTTAATTCCTCTATATTTATCAATTCTTCTCTATAACCTAGCATGCCCCTAAGATTGTCCATCTGAAACATTGAACTTTAGATCTATACTGCTTATTCCAGACTATAGTCAAACTTACAATATACAAACACAGGTTAACACTAGCGTATGTAGTCCCTAGCACTCTAAGACTAGTTCGCCTATACATTCACACGATTATTGCACAGCCACGCTATACTGTATCCGACATTATATTACCTTAGATATTTAAACTCAGACTTGTTCCAGCTGCTCTCATTAAAAACTTCCACTGGGACTGTACATCTCACTCATCAACCATACTTTAACTCTTATATCACGAGTTTACTTTTCAAAACCTCACTCTTTTACACACCGTGCAATTCTCTTCCCAATTAATATACTCTCAACTCTTACAAATTCGCCACACAAAACCAATCTCCCATATATGTTCACTCTGCATCATTTATTCCATTCTCATTATTCTACGTTTTTAGTACGCCCACCATTCAATTTTTTTAACCTATTCCAATATACAATGAACCAAGGAGAATAACATCATCACCGCCTTCACTCCTATTTAATACAACACAATGCAACTTTATTGGACACTATTTATTTACCACCAAGCCCACATTCGTTATAATTCTGTTTGTGTTCCATTTGCAGAAGAGCTCTCAACCACATTATTCATAGAACACTTTGCATAGAAGGCTATCTAAATATATATTAACCTACTAGTTTTTTTTTTAAAACAATTTAAAACAAATTCATTTCATAGTATTATTCTTTATCCTACCACATGAATTTTCTCTTATCATTATTGCTATTTCCAATGTTAAAGATCTGCAACACATTCCGTTCTACTACTACTCTTAAAAACGCACTCTTGTTGTTTCTTTCTCTATCCTCAGGTACTCGTCGATTCTGCTTCGGACGTCACTCTGTGTTGTAATTACGAACCTAAAAACACACCACATAACCAATATTCTGCAGCCAATACCCTTGTTTTTATTATAACACATGTCAATCATTACGCTCTAACATAAAAGAATTTTCTACCCTTATAATTTTCTGATCCATGTTCTCATCTAATTTCTATCTCTAATTTAATTCCTGCCTTATCCATATAAATCTTGAGTAAGATAGAGGTGAAGCCGAGAACTTGGAATTGTCCGTGGTTTCCGGCCTCGTGGGATAAAACCTAGGGCCACAGAATTGAGCCAGAAAAATAATATTTAGGAAAAAAATTCGGCGCCGGGTAACTCACGGAATGTTCCTTACACAATTTGGAAACTTTATCTCCACTGAAGCCTTCATTAATACTCTATTACGAAAAGAATTCTCCTAAACATAATTTAAATGGAATGTTAACCGTATCTTTTATCAGATCCGCAATAAATATGAGAAATATCTATGTATGAGTAGCATTACTAGAATTAATTGTATATTCATATATATATTAGTATATATATATATAGATTGTTTATCTCTATTTGTTTAAATAGAATATAATTTATATATTTTTATCTTTATTCGGTTGATTTGATAAGTTTGCAGTATGGGTAAATAAACACTGTAAAATAGGTATAATTATACTAAATATAGCTCCGAGTAAGGACTGATTGACGAAGAACAGGTTTTGATTCCAGAAGATTGAGATCAGAGGATGTGTTGTATCCACAACAATTGCTTTATATTCACCATTTTTGTAATATCTTCACCGAATGGATGTAGAACAGAATATATTTGGGTCGCTACGTAGGTATTATGAAAGATAATGAGCATGAAATGTATATAGTATTTATGTAGCTTTTTGAGAAACAACGGTCGGGATTATGATTAGGATTATTATGAGGACGCCTCTTTGCGTGCTAAGTTATTATATGGTGTTCTAGGTAGGTAGATTCTGAATGAATTACGAAAGATATGTATATGTACGATATTTTTGAGTGTCGGTAAATGAATAATGGTAGTCAGAAGTGTTGGATTTCATATTCATACGTGAAATTAGAGGCAGGTAATGTGTTATTATCTGTACCTTGGTATTCAATTGTTATGGTGTTTATTTAAGATTTAAGATTGATACTACTAGTGGCTGGAGGATGCTGTTAGATGAGGGTAGAAATTGTGAAAGAAGATTGGGGTGCTCCAACCTTTATATGTTAGTAGGAATTGATTTGGTATTTTGTGTTGCGAATTGATAAGAGTTTGAGATGGAATTGGTTAAGTGAGAAATTTGGCAGAGAGGTTAAAAGAGGTGATGTAAAGCAGCGTAACGATTAAGAGTAACGGTTGATGAGTTGAGGGGTAGGAAGTCCTCCTGTGTGAGGTTATTATTTAAATGAGTACAGGCTGAAACAAGTATTGTCTGTGTTTAAATATTTATGATATATAGTGGTAATATAGGAAAGAAAGGATGAGAAGTGTATTAGGAATTTTGTTTTGAATGGCCAGGAGAATAGTAGCTGTCATATAAATCCTTGGTGGTGATAGATTTTAAGGGACTATATAATCTTTCAAGTGCACTAGAGGTCTTACATGAGATAAGTTATACGTTGTACACTGTGTTAATGTATAGTTTTTAGTGAACTATATGGTTGGAATAGAACTATATTAGATCTAAGTACAATTGTTATCAAGTAAATGGACAATCTTAAGGGGCGTGGTAGTAAGTTAGAGAAGAAATTCATGTGTGAGTGTGTGATGTGTGAGAGAGTTGTGCGTGTGTAAGTGTGTAAAAATGAGACGAATAAATAAAAGGCAACCTTGAGATGGTTATGTTCTGTATGAAAGGATGATATGATGTCCGGTTGGCTAAGTTATTTAGTGGTAGGTGCTTGGGATTCAAATCCGGAGTGGGAGACGAAGAAAAAGTGGACTTGAATCCATAGCAATGGAGTTGGAGTGGAGAGGAGAGAGTGTTGAGAGGACTTGAGGAAAGTTTTGCGTGAGACTAGAATTAGGTTGGCTTACAGATGAGGGAGGTATAAGTGGTGGGGATGAACACCCCACTGGCCGTTGATGCTAAATATTATGAGGGTCCGGTTCGCTATATATTATATATATAATATATCCCAAAATTAGCGAAAGATCGAAGCTGATGCAAAGACAAGTGAAGGTATCTGAGACAAATTTGTCGATTGATCAATGACACTCCAACCACCAATCAGATGACAGTGCTTTCATAATGGGTGGTCGTTGCAGCTTTTTTTCAATTCAATGAGATCTGCACATTTAAACGATTTGCGATTCCTTTTCTTCACATGTGACAAAGAGAACCAGCCATTCAACATCAATTGAAAAACATTTAGATGCCGATTAAACTCGGGGTAGAACTTGTGCTTGCACACATAGTCTTTCAGAGCGCCTATTCATAATTTCAACTTGCAGTATCTTATCTTTTCTACACCAAGATTGATTTTATTAAAATGCAGCTTTGTTAAAAGATCTATCACTTTTATTATTATATTTTAATTCGATAGAATAAATATCAGAAAAATATATAATTTTCTATTAATAGTAGTAAGAGAGATTGGGATGTTTGAATTAACAAAATCTTCTTACATTACCAGCAGAATAAAATTAAATAACAGAGACAAGCCTCATACAATCCGATGTCTAGCTATATATCTAAAGAGTTCCACATTCATAAGCATAACAGGAAACTTTTGATACAGATCATATCATCTCTGACTAAGCAAAGATACGAGAGAATCTTCATAGATATGTCAAGTATAACCCAAACGATAATAAATTTTTAGACGATGTCAGTTTATTATACTATACGGAGTATATTAAACCCTTGTATTTTCTTTTAGGAAACAGCGCGACATCCCCACTGAGAAATAGCACGCATTGACGATTTTTATGCTCAGTTTGAAAAATCTGCTAGAATGAGTAGTAACAACCCATTCATCAATCTCCCGATCATTGTTACAGCAGATATTGTCCTATATTCATAGAAACTTATGCCTCAATACTTTCAATACCCATCAAAATATATTCTATCTCTTAAGTAGAAATATTTTTAAGAGAGATGTCCAAACTTCTTACAGTTAAAATTAAGAGTAATCAAAGCAGTAATTCAAGAGTATATCTAAGTACCCATCTAGGGATCATTATTTACATACAATATGGAAGAATATTTAAAATGAGCTATTTATTTCTTATTAATTAGCTCACTATGACTTAATAGCGAGTTGAAAATTATATTTCTTAAATTTTACTTATATCTTTTGAATAAATAATATAAGTACTTATAAGTAAACTTATCTAAATTTAATACGTATGATAGGTATGTTTAATACACTATGTGTATGAATGACTACAAAGGGTAGGAAAACTTATATTTGTAAAGAGGGCTTATAATGGAGTTATATGAAAAAAAATAATCTTTTCCATCAAAATGTTATTATCATCCAGAAGAGAGATTAATAATTCCATAAGTTCCTGGCCGGAAATTTAGAAACAATAATTCCATATATAATGGCCCGGAACCAACCGGAAAAAAAGGTTCAAATTCATGGCCAAGGAATATCTGCCGGTACCGAGATCCTGGCTTCACCTCTAATTAAGAGTACTATATACTTGCTCTCTTCATCCCCGGAACAATATACCTCATAAACGACTATTATTATACAAACTTCAATCACAATCACATTGAAACTTGCCTACACGTCTGAATCAATTCCACCTCCAAGATTTCAATCTTACCTGCAGGATTATTACATTCGTCAAACTAATCTCATTATACTACCATTCTATTTCTTACTGAATAGCCTACAATCCAATAATACCATATACCCTTCTTCGCAACCTAATCTAACATCCCACACCACACAGTACACCTATCACCTCTTCTACCATATTCACTTTGAAAATCCATCTATACAGATTTTCGACACGTCGCCCTCTAGCTCTTGCCCACACTCCCCCTCACACCTACTTCCAACAGCTTACTCAAAAAACACCATCCCATTATATCCATTATTTTCGAGCAAGGCTCCCCTTATTCGTAACTTCTTTAACCCTTCTCCCGCGCCTTGCCGTTATCACAGAGCCGGCTTTTCACTATCCTCCCTTCGTATTGTCCCCCACTTCATGTCTTCCTCTCCAACTGGGCTTCCATCCTCCGACCCTTTTTCCTTTTCGTTTATGTACGCAATTTCTTATTTATAGCCATTTCTTTTTTCCTCCATATAATTCCAAAGCATCTTACTTTTAAAACTTTATCATTTGCTTTTGGTACATTTTTACTACGCTTTTTTTTTTTTTACTTTTAACCGCTTGCAATCACCTCTTTCATTCCATCACTCACTGTTCGCATTCTTAACTTCCTACTTTAGCAACACCCACATACTTCTTTTGCAACTACTAACAATTGCTTCCAGAATTATTTAGTTTCAGCTTGTTCACATTCAACTGTCTCTTACTATTGCGTTGGCGTTCCTTTTACTTATATGCTATTGTTTTGTTACATATTTATTTATCTCAACTTTTTATTTACATCATTATTAACTATCGTAAATGATTCGATTGTAGAAAACTGCATAGGGTTCTTCTCAAGCAAACATTAGTTTTTTACGTTCGCAAATCAATCCACATTTTTTTAATTATGCAATACTTCGTACGGAGCACAGAAAATACTCAACATACTCCTTCATCTATCCACCAACTACAAAAACTCAATTATACTTTTCACTTCGATACCATCTCTACCTACACTCACTCTAGTTCAACCCATGGATACTCTTTAGTTTTAATTAGAACAAGTACTCTACCTGCACCAACACACCTCTCTCCTCACAGAAGAAATCCATCAACCTTTACCACCAAGTTTTACTCATCTTTTCGCGCCTGACACCCCAAAACCATCCGTGTGATATATTAATACCATCCTTTTTTTTCATATAATATAATATATATTATATATACTATATATTTATGATATATACTATATATACTGTATATATATCTTTAAATATTTTTATATTATTATTATATATATATTATAATATATATATATATATAGTAATTAATTATTATATATAGCTATATATTACCCCTTAAAATTCTTAATATACCCAAATACACCTTTATAACCCAACTACTTACTACTATATATACTGAGATGAATAATTTGATCGACTATGACTATCAAATATACTACGCACTCGCTACATCGCCAAACATTATTATACAAACCAATATTAAGAACATATAAAATCCGTAATAATTAATAGTCAATATTTAGGCCTAGAATGGGTATTTTAATATTTACTGTTTAATTAACATTTAAAAATTCATATTGATACAAGCACACTAAAATAGAGGTAATTTAAAAAAAAAAGACAAAAAAAACCCAGTTTTCTGTTTTTAAAAAAACATTTGTTTTAAAAAAAAACCATTTTTTTTGCATAAAAATAACAAGATAAAAAATATCACGTTTTTTTTTTTCCCCATCCCCTATATATATATATATATATATATATATATAAAGTAATTATATATATATATATATATATAATATATATATATATATATAATTATAATATATATATTTATATATATACATATTATATATTTAATATACCGTATCAATGGGGGAAAACTTGGTTTGTGGGTTTAAAACGGTAAAGTTTAGAAATTGCTAGTTATTAATTCATAACTGAAATTAGTTGGAAATGATTGCTCACCCTTGCTTTAGTATAAACAATATCATTATAATATTTTTACAAAATTAAATCCAAAAAAAGAAAGGTTCATTTCAAAATTGAGTTTCACAACTGTATTTTATTAAAAAAAAATTTTTTTTTGAAAAATGCAAAAAAATGCTAAGGTACTGCAACAATCTTCTAAGACATGAAGGATCATCATTTCGCGAATTAACAGGTAAAGAATATTGTCAAATTAAGACTCGACTTGTCGCGAAATTGAACTTAGTGATATTATTTTTTAGTTATTAAGTGGTTTCACTTTTGGTAGGTAAAAGGGGGTAGGGGAAATGTCTATTACTAACTTTGTAAGGTAACTATATTATTAACTATATTTTCATGTATAATATTTTTTTTTTGTTTTTATAATATTATTCCTTATATGATATAAATAAAAGATAAATACTTATGTATGTATTATATTACCGTGCATTATATATTATTTTGAATAATTATAGTACGTAAAAAAAAACCTAGGAGGCAAACATTTACATCTATAGTACGCCCAAGTATCTCGAGACTACGATTACTTTACAAGATAAGCCAATTATATATATTTGGAATCAGCGTTCAATCTAATGTTAAAAAAATTGATTGTTAAAAAAATAAATTTTTTTTTTTTTAATGTTAATAAATTTATTTTTTCATTATTTTTTTTTTTATTTTAGTCATAAAACGAGATAAGTTTATACGCTATTCTAAATATTTTAATTGGTTTTCTTGTAGTTATCGTAGTTTTCGAGAATCGACTAGCGTAACGAGTAATGTCAGTTTCACCAACAAAATATGATGCTCAAGTATGCTTAGTGCAAGTTTAAGTTTACATAGTTTTTTTCACTCCAAATTTATTTTTTAACACGTTTAATACTTTAAATGTTAACTTTTGTTTCATAATTAAATTAGTAAATCACAAAGTCGAGAAATAAAAATTAAATTACATTTTTAAACCGACTGATCTAATCACTAACCTTTTGTGGATATTTACCCTCAAAAAAAAATTTTCACACTGCCATATATTTTATACTCAAAATAAATCAATCTTTATTTTATTAGTATTTTCACATTTTTAATATTTTCTTTTTATTCAAAATCATTTAACAGATGTTTGATTTGGAGAACAAACATTAAAACAGTGGGGCTTATGTGCATAACTTTGCCCATTATCAGATTTTTTCAGACCGAGTCAAATAAATAAAAAAAAGCCATCTAAAGTATTATGTAACCCGGTTTTACCTAGCCTCGTTTGATGGTGAGAAACTATTTATATAATTATATCCTCTTTTTCTTCATACTGTAGGTCCCATTGATATATATAATATACATACTTAGTATAATGTATGTATAAATTAATACTACTATTACACTAAGATAGTATAGTATCTACTATGTACTATATACCAATTATATATTATTATAATACTGTATCGCAACTAATCAGACGCGAAGACATGCCATCAGTCTTTTGACTATGTGTTTACATATGACTGAGTAAATAATAAAAATCGATTCACATACTTTCTGACAATCTCCCTTAGGTCAAAAGTTTTTTTTTAGTTAGGACATAATGTTAAAAAAATTGTTTTCTTTATCTTGTGAACACAGAAAGTTTTAATTAAGAATACTAATACCCCTTTTTTTTAATTAATTTGGTATTCTTAATCCCCTAATATAATATTGAGCTTATATATTTACCATATAATAGGTGAAATATTTTAGAAGTAATAGCATATAAATATAATAATATTGTCTAAATTTTACCTATTATATGTGTGCGCGGAATTATTCTACTATTATAAGGCGTCGATAATTCTTACCTATATATATACTTATAATATATATATAAATATTATATATTATATATAACTATTTATATATATAATTAATTATGATATATAGTATATATATATTATATAATTATATATATATATAATTATATTAATTAATATTTATATATATATATATTTATTATAAATTATATATATATATATAGTATATATTAATATATTATGGTATATTATAATATATTATATATATTTATATATTATATTAATATTATTATAATTATTATATATTTATATAATTATATTATAATTATATAATATATATATATATAATTATATATTAATATATTAAGAATTATTATATTATATATATATATATATTATACTTTCTTTCAGATATGATAAAATGCCCTTGTTATAATTTACACACTTATTTAAAATTTAAACTTTATTGTTTATTAACCAGCTTTTCATAAAAAACTATTCACACATACATATATTAATTATTTTTTAAAATTAACAATATGTTAATTTTTCTCACTAGCTTTTCGCACGGTTCCAGGCACGGCCTCTTCAGTGTTTTGAGCTTAATACAAAACGAAGACTGTACTGCGTCGATGGACTCCCAAGATCATATGTTATGACTGATGGTTTGTTGTTTATTGTTTATTGTCGATCTTTTTGTGTACAATCTTGTTATCCACTCTATATTAAATATTCGTGTGCTACATCTATATTTATCATTTCTTGCCATTATTGTTAATATATATATTATATATTACTTATACCTGCTTATGATGAATATTTAAAACTTAAATTTTGTGCATAATTATTTGTATCGTGATACCAAATATTACAGGTTCCAGGTTGTCTATATTTATATTTATGTTTTAAATTCTCTTAAGATTGGGTTAAAGAGCTCGAATTTATTTTTCGTCTTAGATAACGATAAATCGTTTTAGTGACTTAGGCTTTTTACGATCCCTTATTTTAAAATCCACGTTTCCCTATATTATATACGGCCAGTCATGACATGGGTAATTACGCAATTGTTTATTGGTGGCTAAATTCTATAAATTTATTTGGTTTTTCAAACTCTTTTAAGTATTTAGTTATATTTGAAGTATAGGTAGTAACTTATGGATATTCAGATATTAATTTTCTTGATGAACTCAGGAATGTGATACGGGACTGACAAATAGGTGATTTTTTCCTCTTGGTGCTCGGTTATGGGTATGGTAAATATTTCATCCTTTTTGCTTTCTTCAATGCTATTAATTAATTAGATAAGGATATCTGTAAAGGTGTTTAAGGTACAAAAAGAAAACTCATTCATTCTTGGCAATGGTTGAAGGGGAGCAAATCCGTAGGCTCGTGTAAAAATAATGCATGAAAGAGGACTTACATTTTTTATTGTATGGACGGGATTGAAGAATACCAAAGTGTATATGACTATATTTGCCGCCGGTTTTCTGTATATGAAATAGGATTAAATTGCTCATTAGAAGATACCATTTCCAATATCTTGTATGTTCCCCCAAACATAAAAGTAATGCAAAATGATATACATTACTTATCTTCTGCGTCCTCCGTGGGAATTTCTATAGTAAAATTGTTTAGGTCTTGCTACACTTATATTATAATGCGTGTGAGCAGTACACAACACTTCAACTAGGATATCCTTCTGTTTCAGGAATCGTCGTTGTCTTCCCTTCTCACTTCAGGCCTGTGAGAGAGGAGTAATCCGATGAGCAGGTGTAACGTGACGGAGCAGATACATCGACGTATTCTGAACCAGATGAAAGAATTTAGAGAAGTGGCGCGGGGGCGTGAAATCCACGGCATGGGGGGAAAAAATGATTCTCACACCAGCTCCAATAAACAGATGTGCTTATAATCGGGGAGAGCGGGCGCACCCATCGACTTCGACTCTTTGCTTGCCTGATTTGATGCACCCATTCGAGTTGGCTACCACACCCATAATAATGAAAAAGGAGGTAGCCAATACGTTAGTGATCCAAAGTTAGGTTAATCGAAGTTTGTGTTGTATCAGGAGCTCCAATACAACTGTGGATAGAATGCAATAGATTACATTGGCATGAAACACATTGTATCTGACATCGGGTTGCGAATCTAGGTGAGGACCCAGAGAGGTGACTGCTAATGGAAACTGGTCGGCATTGTCTAGGTTATGCACAAATGAAAACTGCTCAAAAACTTACAAATGAAAGCAACTGCTGGGTTTGAAATTTTTGATTTTTTTCGATGAATATTCCGTGAGGTTAGTACATATGAGAAAGATTAGAATATATTGCTCATTAAGTGGTGATTATATGTTCTGCCAAACCAATATTTGGTGACAAGGAATATAGTAGTACTATAGTATTGAATATTATTATAATTGCTCGACGTAGGGATGAGTTATATATTTGGCTTGTGAACTGGCTAGATAGGTAACCTTGCCCTCGCGCGTAAACCTCGAGAAACGGAGTTGGGGCATATATTTGATTTGTGTATTTAAATACTGTAAAATAATTTGCAATTTGTTTTTTAAAAATTGTATAATTTCGTATTGTGAGGCCATCTGTACAGGAAAGGGTATCTTTTTCGTTAGTTTCGTACACGTTGTGACTCAAGATCTGCTAAAGTGCTATGCATTTACTAAGTTATAACTACTACGTAGTTTATACTGTATGGACACAGCGTAATATCTTCTTTCATGTACGTAGTGTGACGCGTGTTATATTACAAGTATTCCTTTGTATTATTTTGGTAGAGGAATTAAGAGACTGCGTTAACGACTTCATAGGAAATTTTACGAAAATTTTTGTATTTTGGAAGATGCTTAGTGTAGAGCTTACTGTGACTCATTAACCTTTTAAAGCAAACTATTATTGGCATAGATATAATTACTTATCTGCTCGCTTCTGACTCCATTTGTGGCTTGCGCTCTAAAGTTCGACAGCGTAATATTTGGAATGTTATGTCCGACTGTTCATGAGTTTTCGATGGAAATGACCAAGCCATGTAACGCTGAGAAGTATTTTTCTCGTCAGCGTTTTAGGTATAATAGTTTTGATAGATATATGCTGCGTTGATAATCGCTTATTGATCTGGGCCCTGGTTTCTGATATAGGCCGAGAGTTATGCGCCCAAAGTGATTGGTTAAATAAAAGTGTTGGGTGTGGAAATGATTCGGAACATTTCCCTGGAATTTGTAAACACATTTACTAAATTAAATAGAATTTTTACTAGGATATAAAATCGATCAAGGAAATTAAATGTATTTGCCATTTTTTAAAAAATAGAATCTTGAGTATGGATTTTTGAAGGGCTGGATGTTTTGTTTTCAGGGTCATTTAAATTATGTTCCTCCAGTCTCGGCAGGTGGGAGGTAATTAGATATGAATCGAAAGCTCTTGTAATTGAAATTACCCGCCCGACTGACAGACAATGTGGATGGGGAATGGTGGCGACAACACAGTATACGAATTGTATCATAGCACACATACCCTGCGTCTTTACACCGGGTCTGCATCTCTTTTAACATAATAATTTGACTAAATCTACCTCACACATCTCAACTGGCTTTAATCAAAATCCACAGGCACTGCATGCCTCGCGGACGAAATGAGTGTATAACGAAACCTGATACTGCAGAGGTTTACTGATATACTCAATCGAACGCTGACGAAGAAAATCTTCTAGTTATGGACTTTCCATTTCCATCGATAAATCTAAATCGATAACATCAATTTTTTAGTGTCATTTTAGAATCAGTTGACATGGAAATTCGCGAGTGCGGGGTTGATATGAGACCTCGATATAGTGGCCAAACTAATTGGTTTTGAGCTGCATTAAATTAAACGGTCTTGAGCGGATGTTATGGATGATCTGTGGTCGGATAGCTATCACATTCTTCAAATGCAAAATTTGTTTCGTTTAATGCTTACTATGAAGCTTCTTACGCTCTCAGGTAACCTTTATAATCTTCTTTCGTTGCCCTCATCTAAACAAGAATTAGTTTTAGATGACCAGGTGTTGCGATAGGCGTAAATATTAGTTATTACAGTACCCGTAGAAATATCACATTATGGCTTAAATGGCTCAAGTGCCAACTACGCAGAGGTGGTTTGATACCTACGAGAAATACCATCGTGAGTTGACCCTCTGAAGATCTAAGACATCTCTCGCTCAATCCCACTCTATACTGAGATAATTGAACTAAGTTCTTTTAATATACAAATTTGCAAAGATTACCACATTTATCTCCAACACTCTTCATGCTCTATGCCCAGCACCTCTTCTACGTGAAGTGTGACGGTGTGGTAGCATCCAATAGTTGTTCAACACATTAGATCGAAAACTTAATGCACGTATGTGATTCACAGGCGAGAAAGTATTGTCAAAGATACTGATATAGATCAGCATACCTCATAAAATTGATCAAAGAAATGGTTGGCTCAGAACAATTAAACCACCTTAATGTAAATATAATCAACTTCTAATGATGACCTGAAATGATTTCGGGTGAAGTTTTATCTGCGAAAAAAATCATTGAAATATAAACCCAACAGGTCTAGCCTTCCCATTTTGGTAAGTCCTGATAAGTCTTAGCCAAGGATTTTTCTATTGCGTCTTTAGCGATCTGCCTCGGGGGAAAGCAGTTACCGAGATATCACACGATCATATGATTAGCATATGTCCTCTTTGAAGCGCGCATTTACAAGTTTGTCTGAGGATTCGTAGCTAATCTGTATATTAGTCCTCACTCACTCCTCTTGCCTGATCACACAAAACTAGAATCAACCTAACATTTGGAATCATAAGCTTCTTCATTATAATACCAACTATTTCAAACAGAAGCAAGGTCTAAGCTGCGCCGCTCTCCCAGATTATTAGCAATCTGTTTATGGGAAGCTGGTGGAGAAATATCATCTTTTTTACCCCATCCGTTGTATCAACAAGGTCTTCATTGGTTTCGATACGTCGATAGAGTTCATTCAAGATGCAAATTCCTCTTCAAAAAAACCCACAAGGAATAGTTCTAAAGTTTATTAAACTCATATAATAGCAAACCTACCATTTACTATAGAAATTCCTAACGATAAGTCGTTGCATTTTTTGGACACTAAGATAGAATAGTTTTCAGTTTGTAATGACAAATTTAAATCTTAATTATCCAATATACAGAAAAACGGACGGGCAAATCATTAAATGCATAACATATAGTGTTTCCTATATTCATCCCGGTGCAATACAAAATTGGGTTACCCTCTCTGGCATTATTTTACAGAGCACTACGGGGATTTGCTCCGTTCAACATTAGCAAGATAGATTGAGTTTTCTTTTTGTAACCTTCAAAACTTTCATCATTCCATTCATATATAATTAAATCAACACCGCATCATGACAGGAAAGCAACACCCACCGTTAGAAATTATTTTAATCCTTTATCGCGCATACCCAGAAGTGTCCTCTCGATTAGAGGAAAATAAAATGGAAAGTCAGCCATATTTGTCGGTTTGTTGCTATACAGAGTACCGTATCCGCGACAGTCAATCTTGTGAGTCAATTCGCAAGAGATGATATGAGCCAGTAATACCATATCGTACTACCACACAGTCTCAAAGGATAGCGTATTTATCACTCAAGAGGTGTTTGAAGACAATAAAGTTTTGAATAGAGCATGACGCAGCAAGAACAACTGCGTTATATAGATCCCATGTTCATGACTGCTGCACACCGGTTTATAATACTATAGGATAAAGCGGCGATTGGGGATTTTAAATAGCGGACGGTGATAAAGCCACGGGCACAAACACCGCATTTTAGATTTCGACGCCATTACTAATCCTGTTAAACTTCAGCTCGCATTACCACATTAGGAGAAGTTTTAAAACAAACAATAAATATTACACCTAGAAAGCTTAAAACTTTTGCTATAATATTTTTGTATGGCATACAAATAATAAAAAAAGAAATGCCCTCAATAGACTTTAGTATCTCCCTTGCTATTGCATAAGACAATTCCGGCAGTAATGCCATATATTTTATTAAACGATGAGGCAATGGCCTGTGCTAGTTATGACGAAGTAAACTCATTAGTTCTTGTAGCACGAATAATTTTCAATCTAAATGAGATACAAGATTCTACAAAATATAGATCGGACACATAACTAAAATAACAAACCATGCTCAGAGATCACTAAACATATCATCTTGGTAATAACGTCACACCGCAGACAGTACTTCGTACGTTTTTCTTCTTTAGGCTACTGGATAGATGGCAATCGACCCCCTTCTAGGAAGCCGAGCGGATTGAAGTAAATGCTAGTGAGAAAATATTAATATTTGTATTTTAAATATTTATAAATATGTGTGTGAATAGTTTTTTTTTATATGTTTAAAATACATAAAGGTTTTCATATATTATAAGAAGTTATGTTGTAATGATATAATTATAAAGGGCATATCAAGATATAAACTTACCTTTTTATATTGTGAAATCTATTTTATACCAATAATTTATAATATATAATAATATATTTAATATATATATATATATATTAATAAATATAAATATAATATAAATATATATAATTATTAAAATTTATTAATTATATATATTGGTGCTTAAATATCTCGAATATATGGTTGGTATAAGTATTAAGATAACTCTATTTTTTTTAGCTGCCGATACCGATACCGATACCATTTGTACGTTTAATTTAATGTAATATAAATACACAGTTATATGATAGAACATTTAGAGCTGTAGCTTATTATCTCTACCTCTACAAGTAAGATCGATATCATTAGTCATTATTATTCATAAATTGGATAATGTGCAGTATATATTTTATAAATTATAAATTTCAAATAAAGATTATAATATTGTACCGTACC
Source organism: Trachelipus rathkii (assembly GCA_015478945.1). Taxonomy (NCBI): domain Eukaryota; kingdom Metazoa; phylum Arthropoda; class Malacostraca; order Isopoda; family Trachelipodidae; genus Trachelipus; species Trachelipus rathkii. Next base: position 1,705 of record JABUQX010100588.1, on the reverse strand, counting down.
ATAATTAATAAGGTAACTTTTTTATGTTTGTGTTTATTTTCCCAAACTACCTTTGATTTGCAAAATATATAAGCAAGATATTTTGGATATATTAACATAAGTTAGTGAGGACTGATAAAACATAGCCTTTAATGACGGTTTTAATGTATGGCCAGAGTTACATTTATAAGGAAGATTCTAAAACTAGCACAATTATAAATGATATAAAACTATGATAGAAAAGTAGACGATCAAGTGATCAGCATGAACAGTGTAAAATAAATAAAACCGCGCCTATTACGTTCGAAACGGTTGGACTCGAAATGTACCGAAATTATACATCTCTTGTTATAGGATGTAGAAGATGTTAGATTATCTATCAATTACTGGGAAATTCCATAGTATATCTATGACAAATGTGATGCGATGACAAGCCATTAATAGACTGCGTCATGTCATAGCTAGATCGTGAGCGAGCAGCTTACTGTATTACGCCGTGCTTTTTGACGTTGCGTTACGCTTGTTTACAGCATTTCTTATACTTGCTACACTATAAATACGCTCGCTCTGCTACTGATGAACAGAGGGTGCTGGATATGATATAGACTTGCCTGAGCTAGCAGTGACTAATATTGAAACAATTGGGCAGGTAATTATGTCATGCAACATCAGCAATGAGAGAAGGATTCTCGTTCTCGTAGGCGCAGCATCTCCAGTGTTTTATACGTATGGCCTCATACTCATCTTTACACAGACGTGGACAAATTGAATTTATCTTTGCTCTTTGATGACTGTCTCTTCAGTTTTACGATGAGGTTTTTCTTGAAGGGGCTGATGGGATTCTTGAAGGTGATGAATGGACAATGACTGTTTCAATGCGAGGAATTTAGCCATGACCTTAATCAAAGGCATAAAATCGATATCGCAGATCCTCATCTTCTCTAGCAGGGGTTGTCATTGCTGTGAAAAAGAAGACGCCAATTGCGTACCCATAATCAGTGCTGTTGCAAAGGGGGATTGAAGGCGATGAACGAGCGGCTGTCCACTTCTGGTGAATTTTTTTTTTTTTTTTTTTTTTTTTTTTTTATATATTTATTTTTTTTTAATTTATTTTTAATACTAAATATTTTTACAAAATGAACGAAACTATATAGAGAGCAATGCTTGAAGAAAGAAAAAAGAGATAAATGAGGAGAATATAAAATATAGAATATTTAATTTCTTGAGAAGTGGTACTTCATTACGCAGTCCTATAGCGATGCATTCTTGTGGGGTTTCAGCTAGCTTAATGAATTCTTATATAGGAAACCTCCGTAGCCGATGCTGGCCAAAGGAATGGTATAATATAGTTACTCGCTTATTATTGTTTTTGTTGTCGTTCAACTTATTGGAACCCGATGAACCCCCCTATCAGTGCGCTGAGTGCACTAGCTAAAAAAACCAAGCGGTCTCCCCAGGAACCAACTATTTCATGAGATCTAGGCTGAGGCTGGTTGAACGCCTGAAAACATAAAAAATACCGCAAATACTTAAGACACACCCCCAGAATACCGAGTGGAATATGATATGAGGCACAGACAGCTCGGCAGGTTTAAAGTGGGAAGTGAGCTTAAATTGAGTTAGGCACACAGGGCTGAGGAAAAATGAGTAGAAAGAGAACATGGTCCAGTCCTCCACAGACAGACCCAGCATATGCGTCGCACTCCCGAAATGTGAGAGCGATATA
>JABUQX010100587.1:0-17500 GCA_015478945.1 Trachelipus rathkii | reverse complement strand
TTCGTTTTACTTAGTAGTGTCGATCAATCATGTCAAAAGCTTTTGTGAAATTTACTAATAATAATAGCAGGGAGGAGTCTTTATTTTCTTATATTTCTATATTTCTGTGCACACAATATTAGAATAATAATAACACACACACACACAAATAATAATAATAATAATAATAATAATAATACAATAATAATGTATAATAATTAATAATAATAATAATAATACTAATAAAAATAATAATAATAATTATATAATAATACTAATAATAATAATAATTAATAATAATAATAATAATAATAATAATAATAATAATAATAATAATAATAATAATAATAATAATAATAATAATAATAATAATAATAATAATAATAATAATGTATTTAATAATAATTATAATAAATATAATAATACTATAATAATAATAAAAATAATAATGATTATAATAATACACATTAATACATAATAATAATAATATTACAATAATAATATTGAATACGCATACATGATGTAATGAACTAAGAATAAATACAACACACACACACACATATTATTATTATTTATGATGAAATTTATATTATAATAAAACTATTATTATTAGATTATTATTGACATATTAGTTTCAGCTGATAATATTAATAATCGTTCCAACAAAAACAAAACCATAATAATAAATATCGACTAGCAAGATTAACGACAAAGATCAATGACGGATTAATGTTAAATTTGTTTCTAATGACATACTTATTAAAAATAATCGCAATATCCAAATTATTAATCCTCGGACTAATATTTAATATTTACATTTTTATCCGAAGTAATCCTGATTATTGCCGATTCAATGATATTTCTAGAGACTATGGAAGAAGATTTAATGATTTCATTTGATGAGACCCAATCAATTCTATGGTTCATCCTTGATAAATGTTGACAGTTTGTCCGATGTAAAAGTTATTAATATATATATATATATATATTATTATGTATATATATATTATTGTTGTTATTATTATTGGTTATTATTGTTATTGTTATTATTATATTATCATATATATGATATATATATATATATATACATATATATATATATTGGTTGCTGTTATATATACATATGTTATATTATATATATATATATATATAGTTATATATTATATTATTATTATGCTATATACATATTATTATTGTTATTATTATTGTTATTTGCTATTACATATATATATATATTTCATATTATTATTATATATATATATATATATATATATATATATATATATATAAAGTTATTATTATTAGATATATATATATTATATATTATTAAGTTATATATATATATATATATATGCATATATACATATATATATAGCAGTTAGAAGAAGAATATATATATATATTATTATTATTATATTAGCATATTATATTATATATATACATATATTATATATATATACATATATATATATAATGAAGGAAGAATATATATTAAAATGTATATATATATATATTATTATTGTTGTTATTGTTATTGTTATTATATACATATTATTGTTATTATTGTTGTTATTGTTATTGTTATTATATATCTTTATACAGTGATTTATACAAATTGGATGCAGCACATTGTTATGGTTATTGTTATTATTATTATTACATATATAGTATATATATATATATATATATTATATTATTGATGTTACATACAAATATCAACTAGTTACCATCCATTTCTATCTGTGGTCTTACATATAGAAGAATATATACATAAATATTATTATTTTTATACATAAATGTTTCCACTCATTGTTGTTTCTATTTCTTTGCTGTTATTATTATTATTATTATTATTATTATTATTATTATTATTATTATATTATTATTATTATTATTATTATTATTATTATTATTATTATTATTATTATTATTATTATTATTATTATTATTATTATTATTATTATTATTATTATTATTATTATTGTCTGATTTTTTGTTCTTATGGCTAATGTAAAATTTGTTATGGAAAATTGGCGTTTATAGTATATATTTATTCTGTATTATTATTATTATTATTATTATTATTATTATTATTATTATTATTATTATTATTATTATTATTATTATTATTATTATTATTATTATTATTATTATTATTATTATTTTTATTGTTATCGTAGTTGCTATTATCATTTATTTGATTTGTTATTGTTATTATGATTATCATTTAAGTTTTTATAATTTTCCACTGCAGTTTTAAATATAGGATGTTTTACAATGGGAATAGTTGCTTTTATAGCAGGGAAACTTTTTTTTTTTTTTTTTTTTAAATATAGTTTTTAGTTGGTTGTAAGTTTTATGAGCTCATGATTTGTCACTTTTTTTTAACCTAGTTTTCATCTTGTACTGTTTTCATAAAATTTTCTGTTACACCTTGATAATGTGTTGAAATACACGAAAGTGCTTGGTAACTTCCTTTTTTTAATATTCCTTGTGGATTGGTTAAAAAATATTGATTCTGTGTATGCTTAACAAAACTTATCATGGTCTGAACTAGGAGGGTCCTAAGCAAAAACCTAACTTATATGGATCGACGATGCAGTAAACCTATACCTAACCTATATGGATCGACGATGCTATAACCCTAAACCTAATCTAACTTTTTTCTCTTGTTTTAAGGTTTTTCTAAATAAGATTTTTCGATTTCATAAGATATTACAGTCTTCTCTATTCTCCCGGTAGTTGCCAAACGCAATGATGCTAAAAGCATGATTTTATTAAAGAATTACCTTTAATTTAAAAAATTTTTGACGGCTTACGAACACTGTAATTTATTTTTAGTATCATAAAATAAAAATATATAAAAAAAAAATAAAAAATATATATATACTTATATAGTTATATATATATATATAGTATATATATATATAAAAAGAAATATATATATAAATATATATATATATATAATATATATATATATATATATATATATATATATATATATATATATATATATATATATATATATATATATATATATATAGCGCCAAGTATAGAGGGGTTCAGGGGGTTTGAACCCACCCGAAATTATTTAAACTAAAAAATTTATGAATTTAATCTCTTAATTTTAATTTATAGAATAATAAATAAACTAATCAAAGCAAATTAAGTATATATTAATAGAAATGAGGAAAACATATTTATGGTTCGTGAAGATTTCTTAGGTTTAATGGCTGTTGAAAGCACAAAAGGAGAATCTCTAACGAAGGCAATACTTCGAAGGTTGAAATAAATAGTGACTTTCTGATTGGACAACGACATGATGGTGGAGCAGCAAAGAAGAAAAGTTTTATATAAAAGTGTTCAAGCTGTCGAAAATATACAGCGCCTTGCATGTTCAGTGATGTTGACATTCATATGGAGTAAAAACACATTAGAAACTCTATTAGCACAATGAAAACAACTGGACATTATTTTAGTTTTCCAAGACGAAAACTATTTTAAAAGGAAAAATCTTTCCTATTTTTTCTTTTTGTTGTGGTAACCGTGTATCTCGTAAGTTGTATCGATATGTGAACGAGAACAAAGACCTCTTAATTTAAGTTCTGATGTATTAGGAATACTGCACGTGACACAGGCTTCAATTCCACAAGAGTACATTACCCACTTCCCAAGTAAATGAGTTTCTAAGAAAATGCATTTGGGCTCGTCGAAGTATGTGGAAACTCCTGGTCTGAAGTTACTGTATTTCAAATGGGTATTTCTTTCATTATGAATTAGTTGTAGTGATCCGTTCAACACTTCGGCTTTTATTCCAACCCACATAAAAATGCTGTAATCAGTGGAACATACCTCAAAAAATGTCCTAGTGGATGATACAAATGCTTGATTTTCTTCTTCGCTCATTGGAGCTGTAATTTCACCTTTCAAAGTTCGGCATAAGTGAGAAGAGCTCTTAAAATCTCTTTGTTCCTGGAAAACAACATAATCATGGATGTTCACAACGCAGACATCACTAATTCTCCAAATCTTATCAAATATGAGATGATCATTCTTGAATTCTAAAACGTCACAAGTTAAAAAAGTTTGAACCAAAGCATCATCAAACAAATTTCCGGATAAAATATAGTTAGCAAAGCAACCCTAAAAAGTTTCTTCTAAAGTAAATCCACCGAGAACTACATCTTGCTCAACCCCAAGAATAATTGTTCCACCTGATTGAATTTCAATTGGCTCCTTGCTTTGAATTTGTAGATCGATCTCTTCCACAACAAAGGGGAATATCTAGAGGAGGCAATACTACGAAAGTTGAAATAAATAGTGACGTTCTGATTGGCCAACAACATGGTGGTGCAGCAGCAATGAAGAAAGGTTTTAGATAAAAGTGTTTATTTAAGCTGTCGAAAATATACAGCGGCATTGTATATTCATTGCTGTTGAGATTCATGTACTATACTTTATTGGCACAGTGAAAACAACTGGGCACTATTTTAGTTTACCAAGGTGGAAACTATTTTATTATAAAAAATAGGAAAAATTTTCCAAACAGAAAGGAAAATGGGCAAAACTAACACAAATATGGGAAATAAGGTCGGCGTAAAGTTACGATGGATGGTACAATTTAGAGATGTTTCTAAAGCTATTGTTGAAGCTTTCGGGGAGCATGAGATGGATCAAGATATTGAACCTTCTTCAAAAGCCTTAAATCTTTTTAAATTTGTAATCACGAGCGAATTTGTTATAAGTTTAATTATGATTTCAACTTTATTCTCCTTCACTATTCCATTATGTAACTAACACATTGCAGTTTCCATCATAAGTGACAGCAACTGATTTTAATCATACTGAAAATGTAATGTTTGTTTTGAAAGATTTTCAAGAGTTGTGGAAGTTGCAAAGTTGTAACATAACTTCGGCTTTCTCTTAATGAAGAAATGAGTATGCCCAGTGTCAGAATCAATGTAATACGAAAATAAATCAAGCAATTGCAATTAGTTTTCTTGATGATTTTTCAAACCAGTGAGCCACAGATCCATCCTTACCAATCTTAGTAAAATGATTCCATCGATATCTATTAAAAAGGTTTACGAATTTTGTAAATAAACTTGATCTATGCAGTCACATTTGGATAGTTAAGGATTTTAGCATCTATCTCACTCACAACGTGCACTCCAGAAAAGGCTCAAAACATATTTTCAATTTTACAGGGGAGGAAAGACTAACAAATCTGACTATAATGAGTGTTCATCATAGCCACAAAATATAAACGGAAGTTATCATTCATTTTGCTGTTAATAGAGCTAGAATAATAATTTTTCATATATATAATTTTTTGTTTCTTAAAATTGCTGTCAATTTCAAAATATATTTATTTATTTATGTCCTTTTATTCAAGTAAGATATATATATATATATATATATATATATATATATATATGCTATATATATAGATCTAGAGGTATATAAGAGTTAAATATAAATATATATACATAGATATACATATATATATTATATATATATATAAATATTATATATATATATATATATATAGCTAGTTGAGAGAAGCATATAGTTATGGAAAGAGTATATATAAGGTTATTATTATATATATATATTATTATATTATTATATATATAGTATATGTTATATATATATATTATAAATATTATATTTATTACAGCAAAGTATATATATATATATATGTATGAAAGAAGAAAAAGTTATATATATATATATATATATATAAGGTTATTATAAGTAAACAGTTATATATAGCAGTTAGCAGCAGTATATATATATTTATTGGCTATATATTGTTACATAGAAAGAGTTGTTGTTACATATATTATTGTTATATATATACATATATACATGTAAGTAATGTTAGACAAACAATGCAAAGTGAAATAAATTATATATATATATATATTATATATATATATATATATATATATATATATAGTTATATATATATATAGTTATATATATATATATATAGCAGTGGCTATATATATTATATATAAGATATATATATATATAAATTATCTTTATAGTATATAGTGTATTCAAAGTTTTGAATAATAAAAATGATAATCCACACGTAAATTCAATATTTATAAAATATTTCATAATTTACGAAAAGTTTTATTTCAAAATGAGTATAACTATAAGAAGCCTTATTTTTATATAAGGTTGTTATATATATATATATAGTATATATATAAGAAAGAGCAGTTGTTATATAAGAGTTATATGTTATTAAGTATATATATATGTTATATATATATATATATATATATATATAAGCAAGGCTATATATATAAATTATCTGGTATAGTGTATTCAAAGTTTTTAATAATAAAAATGATAATCTACACATAAGCTCAATATTTATAAATATTTTTCATAATTTACGAAAAGTTTTATTTCAAAATGAGTATAATTAGTAAGAAGTCTATTTTATTAAATAGTGTTCTCCTTTTAGTTTGAAATAAGAATTTAATATTTCTTCTTTCTTTCCCAAAATCAGTTATATCTTCTATCAATTGATGTTTTTGACGTGAAACTTTTCCCCGTGAATGCTTAGTAAACATAGCCCATTTAATCTTTCGCTGGAAATAGTTGACCTTTGCCACGTTTTAACACATCAAATGTACTAAACGACCTTTCAATTGTATACAAGAAGTTGTTGGAAGTGTGCGAAGTACTTTGATAACTTGTGCAACTGCTGGGAAAAATGTGCAATGATTTTGTAGTAATGTGCTCTAACTTATTTTCTCATCTATTGTTCCCTAACTGATTCCTTCCAGAAATTAAACCAAGATTCTGCTTCACCAATTAGGTTGTCAATGTTATATTCAGTTATAATGAGTTCAATTTTTTTTTAAATATTCAGATTTGGTTAATTTTCTTATTCTAACTGGGTGCAAAATGCAAAGAAAGGTAGATGTTATATTGTGTTCCGAAAATTTGATACTCAGAGATGAAATGAGAGAATCAAGATAGGGTATAAATAGTGAAACTTTGAAGCAATCAGCAGTAGAACATTTTGATGTCCTGAGTCTTGGGTTCTTTTGGATACTGTACGTGGTAATGAAAAATCCTCACAAAAATTCTTATATTTTTTAAAAATTCCTTTGAAAAGATAGACTGCATTATTTTCATTTCTATCGTTTTTTAAAATATTTAAAAGTTTTTCTGTGACAATGACCTCATCCAAATTTATTACTTTAATTTGAAGAATATTTGCTATATGCTCCAAATATTAACTATATTTCATCATGATTATTAAACAGATGATAAATGTATTGGACTTCTTGCTGCTAATGAAAGCTGACATGCTGCAGTTCGTGTGGCTTGCGTTACATCTGGATCAGATGAGAGATTTTCTAGTGATAATTTTATTGGCTCAAACAATAAAAATAACCCTCAACAGATTTATACTTTCATAAGTATCCATCGTAAGCTGCTTCGCATAACAATGGTATATTTCCTACCAAATTTCTGCGTGACATACTTTCGAGGAAAAATTTTATAAATTGTTCTACAATTTCAACAGTGTTTCGAAATTCTGGAACACCATTTAGTTCATTAATTACTAAATTTAAACGATGGGAACAACAGTGAAAAAATTTGGCTTTAGAGTACTGATCTCTTATTAACTTTTGAGCTCCATTTTCTTTGCCAGCCATGGTGGAGCACCCATCAAACTTAAGTCCCACAAGCTTACTCATATTTAAATTGTATATATCTCGTGTAATAGACAATATAGCTCTTGCTATCTTTCAGTTTTTCAAGAGGAGAAAAACCTAGAAATACTTCACGTACATTGAGATCTTTATCAACGAAGCGAACACCAATCGATAGCTGTTCTCTCCCGGATATGTCTGCTGTCTCGTCTGCTAGAATGGAGAAATATTCACAATTATTTACTTCATTCACAATTTGAGTATATCAACTTTCCACAAATAAATATAAGTTCATTCTGAATCAAGCCTTTGCTCCGCTTGATTTCAAATGTTCCATAAGAGCAACATCTCCAGCTTCTTCTCTGAATTAAAGCAAATCGGAAAAATTGCCGGTATTCACAGTGATACCTCGAATAGCGATATCAAGGGTGCCACAAAATATTAAGGTAGATATTATAGGTACCAATTTTTGCCTATTTTTTGAATAACTAAGTGCTCAGCAACATGCAGTTGTTCAGTTACACTAACACGCTTATTTGATATTATTTGTTTGAAATTCTCTGCTGCTATTGAGGCATCTTAATGCCATTCTGAATTTACATGGACTTTATCACGTGAATATATATCTCTATATTTTCTAAATGGTTTTACGATAAATGAGCCAAATATACCTCTTTGGATAGAAGGTCTAAATAAGACACACAATCTGCAAAACGGTCCTTTCAATATTTTAGAATACGCTAGCCAAGAATTGTACAGATATAGCCCATCATAAAGAAAATGCCTCTTTCCTTCTTCAACATCTTTAAAATTGTACGTAATTGGTGGTTTGTATGGTTTCGTTAATAAGTCAAACTTTAATCTATCTGTAATATTGGTTCTAATTATATAATTTCCAATATCCAGGATATTTCATTTTGGTGCATTATAACCCAAGTAGCAACACTACTAAATTTAATATCAATAACAGTATTGGACTCAATACCACTTGATTTACCATCAACATTACTAGAACTACCAGTACCACTAAATGAGTTCGTATTTTGTTCAATCACAAGTAAATTATTGTTATCAATCCTAGGCCTTTTAATTATAAACTTACCCATATTTCAGTATTTCTTTCTCAGATAATTATAAAAATAATATTTTTACCCACCCCCACTACTTCGTTCGGCTATTTGCAAAAATTTTTCCCATTAACAGTCCTCAATATCTCATCGTATAATTCCTATTAAGATGTAGAGCAAATAAAAAGTTATTATGCATCTAAAGTCTTAATGCCTGGTTTAAAAAAAATACATACAATTCAGAATTATTTTCAAACGTGTTACGATTCTCAGAATGGGGCAACAACGAATGTATGGATGGGGGTATACATGAGCGACATTACAAGTGTGGAGGATCCAGGGTAGGCATGGCCCTCCCCTACATTTTCAGCCACAAAGTATCTCAAGATAAAAATATGTTATATATATATATATAGGCTATAGTTATATATATATATATAAGCAAGAAAGATCATATATATATATATATATATATTGATAGTATATATATATATTTCAGCTATATATATATTGTTGGTTATGTTGGTATATATATATATATATATATATTATTATATTATATATATAAGTATATATCGTTTTACCATGTGATCATAAAAAATTACTGTGGAAAATTCTTGTGAGGCTGAAAAACTAGGTGGGGCCATAATCACCTGCCCCATAACGGTTCATGTATATATATATATTGTTACATATATATATATATATATATATATATATATATATGGTTATATTGTTATATATATATATATATATACATATATATACATATTTGGTTATATATATGATAAACCGTATATTATAATTAATTGTACGTTACCTTGTTTAAGTTAAAACATATTCAGATAGTTAGCGATTACAGCAAATGACACACTCATACAGGCTTTCTTAAAATGGAGAGATGTAGGAAAAATTCTCTCATCAAAATGAAAAATTCTCTCATCAATGCACTTGCTCCCAATAACTCTTTCTAACATCTTTCAGCTAGTCATGGCTGAATCACTCATTTTAATATCAATGTCACGATAGACATAACTTTTCTATCCTCTATTGTCAAATGCTTCTTCTTTGTCAAAGGATGTTCGAACAAAGTGACACAAAAACTCAAAAAGCAAATCAAAAATGTCAATTTCCAAAAGATGTAATAAAACAAAAGCATTAATTAATTAAATGAAGCTTGTGGAGTATAATTATATATATGGAAACTTGCCGCAACTATTATTATTATTATTATTATTATTATTATTATTATTATTATTATTATTATTATTATTATTATTATTATTATTATTATTATTATTATTATTATTATTATTATTATTATTATTATTATTATTATTATTATTATTATTATTATTATTATTATTATTATTATTATTATTATTATTATTATTAAACGTAATTATAAACAGCAACGTAAAATTTCTTGTAGAAAAGAATTGTGTACCGTATATAAAAACGTAAATATTTTTTATTGATATAGTTAATTAAACCATATTCATAAACATACACACACACACACATACACACATGCGCGCGCACACACACATATTGGTGTTACTTAAAGAAAAGCATAAGAAATATTTGTTGCTAACAGAATACATATTCTCAGAGTTTAATTTCAGTCACTTGACGAATACATTTAAGATGAATTACAAAACACTTATTATCTTTTCATTCCCATGATAAAAAAAAATATTCAATAAATAAACTGAATGAATGATTGTTGAAATGTTAAAATGTTCTGTAATTGTTGAGAGTGTTAAAAAAATCAAATAATAGCATAATCCTTTGTTTTATAAGAATAAATTATCATATAATGAGTTTTATATCTAAGAGTTTGCGTTTAAAAACTTTTCGGATAGCATTTTCATATCAAACGAATCCAATCTTCCATTATAGTTTCAAAGCAAGTAATGCTGGTTCGTATTTACGTGTTTATCTGTATTTTATATTGGCCCTTATATGATTTGATTTTGTTAACTATATAAATTATGATTCTTCTGAACCAGGATTTGCAATGGTAGTTTTTATCAGGTAGAGTAAAACCTGGTAAAACCACCCTTTCAAATGTCCGCCTCAACTTGAAGATAGGAGTATAAGTTAGGTTAAGCTTGGGTGGAGTTTCTTCGCTCTTTTTTTAAGTCCTCTTCTTGTATAAGACTTGACCCGTTATGGGTGCCTAAAACATAGACAAATAAAAGAGGAAATATAGAAACTATATATAAAATTTGTAACACTCTTCCATCCTTTAATATATCCATTATCAGAATTATGATATCAGAAAATCAATGTTCTGTATATGGTTCTGATTTAGAGCAACTCCTCTTTTTCCATCCAGTGGGTTTCAAATGGACTACAATACCTTCCCATCTGACACCTGTACAAGAATTTCCACACTATCCCTTTTTTATTTATTGTTTATTATTATTCAACACATCTTGATTTGCTAATGGTAAACATTAAAAAAGAATAAACAACAAACAAAATTTTCCAATTTATTTGTTTGAAGCTTAAAATGTGTTTTTACAAGGTAATTTCTCTTTCCTAAAAGCAAATTGCGTAAGAAGATATCTCTCTACAATACAGTGCAAAATATTATTTATTTATTAAGATTTCAATATTTTAGTTTCAATCTTAAGAATATATTCGTACTTACACATATCGTGAATCTCTCTCTCTCTCTCTCTCTCTCTCTCTCTCTCTCTCTCTCTCTCTCTCTCTCTCTCTCTCTCTCTCTCTCTCTCTCTCTCTCTCTCGTATCTCTCTCTCTCGTATATAGCTCCGGAATGGAGTAAATGAGGTACAGCGGGCGATGGGCGCGTAGCACTTAGCTGATTCAAGGCTCAAGAGGATTAGGGCGTAGCGCCAGAACTTCTTATACAAATCTTGAGTCAGTAAGGGATTCATTAGAGGGAAAGACTGGACCCAATACCTTGAAATTTATTTTTGACTTAGGTTAACTTATCATCCAAATATCACTCTGGCTCCCTCCCCCCCCCCCCTCCCTCCCTATGCGTTTTAAAAATTTCTTGAGGAGCTATTTCCAAAAGAGATCTCGTGTTCATTGCAAATTGCATTACCCAGCCCGTGGGCTACGGTGTTGCCTTCGGTGCATGGTCTAGAATTTTCATATATATAATATATAATATATATATAATAAATATATATATATATAATATATATATAGATATATATATATTAAATATATATATATATATATAATATATATATTATAATATATATACTATTATATACTGATATATATGAAGGGCAGGATTCCCTACCCTCACTATAATAACTATGTGTATACTTGATATATTGCATACCGTTACATATTGAATTTAATTATTTTTTATTGTTATAAGAGAAGAGACGACTGAGAAATATTATAACGACTCTTGTTTCGAGGGCACTCTTGTTTCAAATGTTGTAATGCGGGCCGGCCGCGGGAAACGTGCTCGTCCAAACGGATGTGCCTGAAGCGGTTCAAATGAGATAAATGCAAAGTCCAGTTAGCGTCTCATATTATAAGAAGAGAGATGCGTTCTAGCAGGACCTCACGTTATTCCTAAAGAGGAAAAGAAGGTATTGTGTTCGTAAAACCGTCAGCTTTGTTAGTGTTAAAAAAAGACCGGAAAGAGAGTGAAAATTGTGTTTGATTCGAGAAAAATTAATTGTATTAACTTTCACCCTCTTATTATTATTAATGCCTGACATGTGGAAACTGGCACCTATAGTATTAATTAAAGGAATGATTGCATTATTAAATGTTTTAAACACTGATACCAATTATTACTATTTGACTTTAATTAGTCTTAGAAATAAAAAATAAACTAGTAATTAAGTAATTATCCCTGTTTTATTACCACTGTATCAAAACTCTTCAAGGGTTGATTACAAAGAAAATGGTAACCCCAATTCCCCCAATAATAACCTTGAACACCCAACCTAACTGATGTAAAGAAAATCAAACAGTGCCTAATAGTGAATAAATTTCAAACAGTGCCTAATTAAGACAGTGAAGTGAAAAAAAAAAAGTGCCGATCAAAACACAAACACACACAAAAAAAAAAAAAAAAAAAAAAAAAAAAAATCAATCCCAAATTCCCCAAGAAGAAAGAAAAACCGTTAAAGATTGCCCGACCTTAAGAAGTTTCACCCAAATTCGAAACAAAGAAGCAAGATGACTCTTATAACCCCCAACCCGCCTGTTCCTCACGAAGTTCTCCGAAACGGGGGAATGGGAGAAGAAGACGACTTTTCTCAAAATGGACAAGGAGAATCTTCCACTCACAAAAGCAAAATAGAGCACCTGATAGCTGCGCAAAAAAAAACCACGGAAGAAATGATTTCTCTAATTGGAACAATCACAGACCTAATAAAAACAATATGCGAGACTTCAAGAAATTCTGCAATCAACATTGACAATCAAAATTCGATGCAGGGAAACGCGTAGACTCCCCAATGGCTCCGACGGGTCAAGGAGGGGGAATGAATACGTGGGGGAATAATGCATTCACACATAAAAACTTTCATGGACACCCGAATGGAAACTCTTATTTTGGGCAAAACAATAAATTTAAAAATAGAGGTAAATTTTTTAGAAATAGGTCTTACAATAGTCATTACAATAATAGTCACAATAATAACTGTAATAGTAGAAGATGGTTTTATAATAATAATCATAATAATTTTAGTAGAGATGGTTTTTACAATGATCATCATAATGATAATCATAATAATAACTATAATGGTAGAAGATATTATTATTATAATAATAATAATAATCATAATAACGGTAGGTAGAAATTATAGCCATAATTACAGGACATTTTGATAAACTGTAGAATAAAATAAACAATTCGGGAGAGTATTCGGTTATAGGAATTTGGGGAGGGAGAATGTTTTCCTAATCGACGAAGAAAATATTTACGCTAACGATTTTAGAGATGCAATGCTACAAAAGGAAGGTGGGGTACTTTTAATAATTTAATTTATAGCATAATAGAAGTATTTAGTCATTAACTAATGTTTATAATGGAGTAGGGTTGCAAAAAAAACTATAATGAAAATTATAATAATAATAATAATGTGAATCATAGTGGAATTTGTAATAATTATAATTATAATAGAAACGCATGTTATAATAATAGGTATAAATATGTTAGAAATACTGACTGTAATAATGAACATGTTAGTAATAGGACTTTTAATTACGATAACGAAATTAGGGACGAGGATGTTAATGGTATTGCTGAAGCTGCTATCACAGAGAGTGACTCTGATGGGGGATCGTTTGTCCCTCCCGTTGAGTCAGCTCATCCCATTGATGGAGCGGGAGGAAGCACGGAGGCAGAGGCTGATGTTATTTCAGTTTGTGGCTCTTCTCATGCGGAGCAAGAGGGTAGTTTAAGTACAGATGTAGAAAGTAGGATATTTGAAAATACTGTAATGACTGAATTGAGGGGAGGGGGGGGAGAAATGGTGGGGGTAGGGGGGGGGGGGGGGGGGAAGAGTAT
Source organism: Trachelipus rathkii (assembly GCA_015478945.1). Lineage (NCBI taxonomy): Eukaryota > Metazoa > Arthropoda > Malacostraca > Isopoda > Trachelipodidae > Trachelipus > Trachelipus rathkii. The sequence goes on along the minus strand of JABUQX010100587.1, from coordinate 3,244 downwards.
CGTAGAGCTTGTAACTTAAATGCCCCGGAGAGGATCGAGGAAGAGCGTAGAGCATTGGATTACTATTCTGCCAGTAATAATGAGGATGATGATAATAATAATAATAATAATAATAAAAGCAGAAAGTAACTAGCTAGTAGAAATAATAATAATAATAATAATAATAATAATAATGATAATAATAATAATGAAAAGAATAATAACAATAATGATAATGATAATGATGATTACGATGATGATAGCGAAAAGGATGATGATGAAAGTGGATAAATTAAAATAAAACGGGGATATTCCAGATTTATACGATATCTCGCTAGTTGTTCGTTCTAGCGCTGAAGGCTGTAAAGAGGAGCGGTTGTTTTTTATGAAAATTTTATTCTATTACGGATAGGAGAAATAATAATAGTTATTTATTAGATTGGGGAAGTTTTTTAAATTTAATACGACCTTCAAAGGCAGATAGGAGTGGGGGTATAATGGGTTCTGTGACTGACAGCCCGCTAACGGAACATTATATCTATTGTATAATTTAAAAAATATTTAATGAAATTGACATTGGGCTTGGAAGGCAGTGTGTGAAATTGTACGCGATCGCTGCAGAGGTTCAATTTTCAAATAGTGTCTGTGGATGTCTTTTTTTTGGAAAAAAATTATGGGTTTCATTATTGATTCAATTATAATTACATTGCTTGACCCCGCGAAACAAACGTAACGTTTCAATAAGATATTGAAACTTCTTGCTTCTCGCGAAGAAGTACGAATTCGATATTACTTTATTCTTCTCCCACCATTATAAAATTGAAAGGCGTCTAAGACTGCTTATATGATAGGGCTAGTTTAAAATGAAATCAATTTAATGTAATGGAATATTGTAAAATTAAGAAGGTCTTTTATGTATTTTATAACAATGTATTGTAAGAATAGAATTTGTATTTCGTAATAATGATGTCAAATTACTACTCAAAAAAAAAAAAAAAAAAAAAAAAAAAAAAAAAAAAAAAAAAAAAAAATTTTAATACTCTGCATTCCCTACCCCCAAAAAAAAAAATATTTATATTTATTTAATATATGCATCCGTACATTGAAGTATAAATTATTATTATTTCATTGTATAAGAGAAATATTTAACGACTCTTTTGTGAGGGCACTTTCAAATGTAATGGGCCGCCGCGGAAACGTGCGTCCAAACGGAGTGCCTGGGGTATGAAGTAAAGCAAAGTCAGTTAGCGTCTCATATTATAAGAAGAGAGATGCGTTAGGACCTCACGTTATAAGAAGAGAGGTGTAAAGCATCGGCTTGTTAAAAGACCGGAAAATTGTGTTTGATCGTAGAAATTATTGTATTAACTTTCACCTATATTATTAATGCCTGTGGAACTGGCCTATAGTGTTAATTAAGGGATTGATTGCATTATTAATTGTTTTTAACATTGATACCATTATTTACTATTTGATTTAATTAGTCTTAGAAAATAAAATAAGAAGTAAATTAGTAATATTCCCTTTTTATTACCACTGTATTCAATTCTTCAAGGGTTGATACAAAGAAAATGGTAACCCCATTAGTGACCTTGAACACCCATACCTGCTGATTTGAAATAGTGTCTCAAACAGTGAAATTAATTCAAAACAGTGCACCCTAAAAGACAGTGAAAGTGAAAAAAAAGTGACCCTCCTCTTGAACACCTTCAGCACACCTCATCGACACACTCATACAAACATAAGACTCGACGATGAGATATATATCCTATGTCACCCACACACACACCTCATCCTACCACACAGCACTCTCACGAAACCACTCGACGAGCTCAAGAGAGAGAGTACACCTCCGTCTCCTTAGCGCTCTCATGATATACACGCGCATCGCTCCGCTCGCCTTAAAAGGAAGTTATACACCCAAATTCGAAACAAAGAAGCCAGGATGACTCTATAACCCCCAAACCCGCCTTGTGTTCCTCCACGAACTCAGTTCTCCAAAACGGGGGGGGAATGGGAGGAAGAAGACGACTTTCTCAAAATGAGACAAGGAGAAATCTTCCACTCACAAGCGCAAAATGAGCACCTGATAGACTGCGAAAAAAAAAAAAACACGGGAAAAGAAATGATTCTCTAAATTGGAACAATCAACAGACGACTAAAGTGTTATATATCAAAATTTTTTAATGCTCTAGATCTCACATAAAGATTATTTCTACTGACACAACTATTACTATAAATCAAGAAATTCAGCATGTAACAAGTGGAATTCGCGAGTATATTAGTATGATATGTAATAAGACTCTATACTACCAAGGGCCTTAGTCCCCAACGGTCATAGTGATAGCTAGTAGGAAAATAAAGTTAGCTATAGTTATAAGTAGGATATAAATATAATGAAATGTAAAAATTTTTGCAGACACGTATATATATATACATATATATATAGTATATATATAGGTAGAATAATGTAGTAATATAAAAAATTAACGACACATATTCTAACTATTAACTCTAATTATATATAATAAATCAAATTTTTTCTCGTTCTAAATTATTGAAATTTATATAAAATAATTGGCACCTGATGGGTATTACACCCGAAATCGGAAACTCTTATTTTGAGGCCAAAACACATTAAAATTTAAAAAATAGAGTAAATTTTTAGAAATTAGGTCTTTACAATCAGTTCATTACAATAATAGTCGCTCCGTGGAGTACATTGGAGACATTATCATGTAATAGTAGTATATTGATTAGTTCATATAACTATTAGAAAATTAACACATCATATAATCTTATTTAAGTGAAGATGAATTGGTTTTTAACAATTGAGATTACATTCAATAATGATAATCATAATAATAAAAATATCTTAAATTAGTATATTATTATTAGATAAGATATATAATATAGTAAAGATTATTAATATTATTATTATTATTAATATAAATATAATATAATTAATAAGTCATTATTATAAATAACGGTTATTATATATATATATAGAATTATATATATATGACCATAATATTACAGTGATACAATTTTGTATATAATATTAATATAAACTGCTTTGGCCCTTCCCTTAAATTTTGCTAGAATAAAATATTATTCTAGTATTCCTCATCTCACGATTTTTTTCGGTGATATATATATATATATATTAAGTATAATATTTATATTATTAGTATATAGGTAGATAGATAGGGTTTATATATGAGATAGTGAATAATGTTTATTATTACCATTACTATATTATTAT
>JABUQX010100586.1:27500-30000 GCA_015478945.1 Trachelipus rathkii | reverse complement strand
TTTTTTCGGAACAAAAATAGGGAGAGGGGGGGATCGACATTGGATGCACATACCACATAGTCAAATTGTCTTTTCTGAGTATTCACTAATCACTATTTAGTTATTCAGTGATCAAGTGGGATAATGCGATCCAATAAAATTTTGGAATGATATTAAAAATGCTTTCCCTGCTATGTTATATTAGCAATGAAATATCTTACTGTAAATGCGACGTCAGTCTCGTCAGAACGAACAGTATCATTATTAAAACAATGTTTGCTCAAATGAAAGGAATAGATTGACTTCCGAGCATATCAATCAGTTAGTCTTTTTAAGGTGCATTAAGATGATGATAAAGTATTCGGCGAACTTTGTAATTAATATATATATATATATATATATATATATATATATATATATATACTATACTATATATATATATATATTATATATATATAATTATATATATATATATATATCTATATATATATATTATATATATATATATTATAATTATATATATAATATATATATAATATAAATATATTATATATATATATATATATATATATAATATATATTATATATATATATATATTTATATATATATATATAGTATATATATATATAATTATATATATATATATAATATATAATATATTATATATATATATATATATATATATATATATATATATATAATAAAGAGTAAATAACTTGATTTACATTGAATAAAAGGAAAGAAATTTAAAAACAGCTATCATAGGTTTTATTTTTCCTTTTCATAATATATATATAATTTATTTATTTAGTCTGAGCGTGTTAAAGACTTTTGCAGGTCCACTCGAGACCAGCCTGATCATGATTTACGTGTAGCTCTGTGGAGTGTGTTCAGTGTCAGTGTGGACGAAGATAATCATTGCAGAAATCTAATACCGGAACAGGACTCCTGTGAGTTGGTTTACAGTTAACATACCGAGTACCGACTGGTCTAATCATCTACTGGCGATTACGATTGTTTCGCTTAAATATATAATTTACTAAACAACGATTTTATATAAGCTATTTGCTAAAAGTTAGTATTTGGGGTACATCACTACAGGTTTTTCTTATGATAAGTCGTCTGGCATCCAGTTCGAACTTCTGTAAAATATTTATGTTATTTTATTACTAAAATTTAATAGATTTTCTTAAGACCAGACTTCAGTCAGTCGTTCAAGTATCCAGTTGCTACCATACCAATTTAAATTTTAATTTCGTGTTAGAATCAATAATTTATTTTTGACGTTAAATAAGAAATAATTTTGAAGATTCCTAGCTTCATTAATTCTTAATAGTTATTTTTCATTTTAATACGGAAGAGAGTTGAGTGTATGTGTCGGGGGGGGGGGGGGTGTTTTTTTATGATTATTGTTTAATATTCTAGTGAAACGCGATTTTCTTATATTAATTTATTATATTTACAAAAAAAGTCAAAAACATCCCCAGTTCCTCAAGATCCAACATCAACGCTTTCTAGCACAACTTCAGTCTTCAACCTCTTGGAGTTGGAAACTTGAAAGTTGGAAGACCTGAAGAGTGAATATCCTTTTTCCATTTCTACAACTTTTTCTTCTGTACATACGTCTGCTTTCATATTTATAAATTAAAGCCTCTCTCTCTCTCTCTCTCTCTCTCTCTCTCTCTCTCTCTCTCTCTCTTCTCTTATATATATACTATATATATATTAATAGTATATATATATATTATATATATATATTATATAATATATATATATATATATAGTATATATATATATATATATATATGGACAAAGTTACTTAACGCCCACACGGAACGGGGAGAATCGCGATAAATTTTTTTATCTACATATATATAATATATATATATATATATATATATATACTAATATATATATATATATATATAGTATACAGTAGATGAAGAAACATTAATCAAGAAGTAGGACTGTCTGATGAAGAGGCCGTCTACTATAAATTAGTTAGAAAAAAAAGTCAAAAAAAAACCTTATTAAACCTTTAATACTGTAAAATACCTAACAACTGCTCATTGTTTAAGAATGCAAATAAATCTGTTAACATCATTTCTGCCGTTGTAAAATAAAAAACATCGTACATCCCTAAAACTTTGTTATTTATTTTTTTTTTATTTTATGTTAGTTTTAACGCATATAGTTAAAAAACAACGATAGCTACACTAAAATTGAATACATTTTTGGAATCAGGGGCAAATTTCAGTTATGAAAAGTACAAAATAAATTAAAACTAACATAAAATAAAAAAAAAAAATAAATAAACAAAGTCTTTAGGGGATGTACGATGTTTTTAATTTTACAACGGCAAAAATGATGTTAACAGATTTATTTGCATTCTTAAACAATGAGCAGTTGTTAGGTATTTTACAGTATTACGGTTTAATACTAACCTAACTATATATATATATATATATAGTATTATATATAGTAATATATATATATATATATATATATATTATATATATA
>JABUQX010100586.1:15000-17500 GCA_015478945.1 Trachelipus rathkii | reverse complement strand
GTATATATATATATTATATAATAATATATATATATAGTATATATATTATATATTATATATATATATATAGTATATTAATATATATATATATATATATATATCAATATATATATATATATATACTTATATATAATATATTATATTTATATATATATATATAGATATTATCTTTTTATTATATATATATATATATATATATATATATATATATATTATATATATATATATATATATATATATATATATATATATATTATATATATATATATATATATGCATCAAACATTTCTTTTAATTCATTTGAAACAATATTTGACGACACAGAGAGGTAACGCCCACTCTCTCTCTCTCTCTCTCTCTCTCTCTCTCTCTCTCTCTCTTCTCTCTCTCCTCTTGCTCTCTCTCTCTCTCTCTGTCTCTCTTTCTGTCTCTCCCTTTCATCATCAGTCTGACCTATGTTAAAACCCTCTCCACCACACACACACACACACACACAACACAACACACACACACACCAACACACACAAAAAACGAAAATCATGCTCTTCCCTCTTGAAATTCACTCTCCTTCCTCTCTTTCCCTCCCATCTCCCTCTCTACTATTTTTACTGTAAAGGAAAAAATATAAATGAGAAAAGAAATATGATCAAGAATTTGCAATACTTAATTTATTCTCTATTGATAAGAGTTCAAGTACAAATAACATCTAATGACATATAAAAAGAAACATTTCTCTTTCCTTTTATGTAAGATATTGTAATATAGATATTATATATATATATATAATATATATATATATATTAATATATATAATAAGTATATATATATATATCATATATATAGATATATATATATTATTATATATATATATACAGTGGCGTTATCCAGGGGGGCCAGGTGGGGCCATGCCCCCCCCGAAATTTTCTAGACACTAAAAATTTTTAAGTATCATATCTGTTAATAATATAATGGGCCAGGCGTTAAAATTAATTTTATATAATTTATCGCTGCTGTCTGGAACAAATCTCGTAAGTCCTTTTTAGTTTAAAATAAAACTCAAAACCATCAGGAGAAAAATGCAACATTAGGAATTTCAGCCAGATTTTGAAGATGTGTAAGCATATCAGAGCTGGGTATTGAAATTGCATGTACCAAGAATTAACAAGTTCCAAAAAATACAGACCCAACATTTCTTACTTCCCGGACCCCACAACCTTTTTTATCTCTTGAAATTTTTACCATTTTGCGTATGATTTAATATCAGCATTTAGGAGCAAGTTTTTAAATCATTAAAGAAAATTTTTCATACCTTGCAATGTGTCATACCCGAACAGGTGCAATTGCGAAAAATATGAGAAGATAAAAAAAGATTTTGTAACAACTTTACAAAGGAAGACCTCGAAAACCCTAATAGAAGATGTAGTAAAAAGCAGAAATGGGGATTTTTGTGGAAGTTGAAATGGCATCACAGCACAGATCGCAAAACAACAATTAAACGCGATTAGTGTTCTTGTTCGCAGGTTCACAATTTCCAAATAGTTTACATCATGTTGCTAATATAGCAATTTTTTACCCGTGTCTGCTTGCCTTCAGTTAGAAGATGTTTTCAACATTTATAAGACTTCTGAAAACCTAATTGAGAAATACTATTGGAGATGAAACTTTAACTGGACTTGAACTCCACTAACATACATGGAAATATTGACATAAAAACTTATCTTGGATTTTGGCCTCCACTCTCATGCCCGGTGGATTAAAGTTAACAATTTAGGCAGAAAGATGATTTTAGTAATTTATAATAAATTATTCCCATTTTTTCTTAGAAGTTAAAAATGTGGCTTTACTCAATTACTAAATATACAAAATATATATCTATGTTAGTTTTATATTCAATCCCTTTATATATATATATATAATATATATATATATATATATATATATATATATATATATATATAATATATATATATATATATATATATATATATAATATATATATATAGCGATATATAAATGATAAAAGGAATATGATTTTTGTCTGGCCCCCCCGAAAAAAATTTCTGGATACGCCACTGATATATAGGATAATATTATATATATATATATATATATATATATATATATATATATATATTACTAAATATTTTTCGTTTAAATACAAAATTTAATGGTTTTAACAAGACAGAATTTAAAAAACTTTTGCAACTTGCAGACCAAGACACATATTTCTTTTTTGATAGCGAACTATATCCACAGACAAACTTGCTAGCTATTGACTACCCTTTAAGTTCAATCCTGGCCAATGCATACCTAATACACCACGAACCGTCTGGTTTACACAATCCACCTCCAACATAAAACCCACTCTTTCTATTTAAAAGATATATGGATGATGCATTTTTACTTTTCACCACTGCATAACATGAATTGGCACCCTTCATAAACTTCCTCAACAAACAGTTACACAATATTAAATTCACCAAAGTGGAAGAATCCAACA
>JABUQX010100586.1:0-2500 GCA_015478945.1 Trachelipus rathkii | reverse complement strand
TAATAATAATAATAATAATAATAATAATAATAATAATAATAATAATAATAATAATACACAATAATATTAATATAAATAATAATAATAATAATAATAATAATAATAATAATAATAATCATAATAATAATAATAATAATAATAATAATCATAATAATAATAATAATACTAATACTAATAATAATAATAATAATAATAATAATAATAATAATAATAATAATAATAATAATAATAATAATAATAATATAAAATAATAATAATAAAAACAACAACAACAACAACAACAAGAACTGAATTAATGCAATGAACAGAACAACATCAACAACAATGCAAAATAAATAATAATATAAATAATAATATAATAATAATATAATAATATCTAAATAATAATATAAATAATAATATAAATAAATAATATAAATAATAATATAAATAATAATATAAATAATAATATAAATAATAAGTTAACTTCAATAATAAAAATCCTAATTAATGAAAATTATCATCATTAATAATAATAATAATACACACACATATTAATATTAATAATAATAATAATAATAATAATAATAATAATACACATTAATAATAATAATTATAATAATAATAATAATCATATTAATAATAATAATAACAATGATAATAAGAACAACAATTGCTAATAATAAGAATAATAATAATAATAATAATAATAATAATAATAATAATAATAATAATAATAATAATAATAATAATAATAATAATAATAATAATAATAATAATAATAATAATAATAAAGATGATAATAATAATTATAATAATAATTACTCAAATTCAAAATTTTTATTCAGCATAGAAATTTACAAATTTAACAATTTACACTTTTTATCTTCCATTAATAACATTTTTACATAGTCCAATATTTGCTACCTTTCTATTATACTCAATTTAATTAGTAATAACATGAAAATAATTTCACTAGTATCTGAAATGGGTTTACTAATTCCAACACAGTGTCTTGTTCTTTGAGACCCGAAAAGTAATTAATAATATGTATAAAAATGATAATAATAAACAATAATCATAATAAATTATAATAATAATAATAATAATAATAATAATAATAATAATAATAATAATAATAATAATAATAATATAATAATAATAATAATAATAATAATAAGTTAATAATAATAATATTAATAATAATAATAATAATAATAATAATAATAATAATTAATAATAATAATAAATAGTAAATAGATTATTAATAAAAACAACTAAAATAGTTATAATAAAATTACCTATATTACTAAATAGTATAGCCACAATTATTCCATTTACAACAATCCAAACCCTAAAAATGTTTCACAATACTACTAAATAGGACAGTAATAATAATAATAATAATAATAATAATAATAATAATAATAATAATAATAATAATAATAATAATAATAATAATAATAATAATAATAATAATAATAATAATAATAATAATAATAATAATAATAATAATAATAATACATAAATAGTTATAATAATACTACTAATAATAATAATACTAGATAAAAATAATAAATCCAAATAGTATTATAATATGAAGAAGTATTTGAGAACCGACATATTCAGAGTACCTAGTAGGGCCTCCAGAAATGCATTTTAAAGGATTAAAGTCCATAATAATAATAATAATAATAATAATAAATAAGAATAATAATAATAATGAATAATAATAATAATACTTATAATAATAATAATTAGAATAAGAATAATGATAATAATAATATTAATAATAATAATAATACATGATTATTAATAATTATAATTGTAAATAATAAGAATAATAATAATAATAATAATAATAATAATAATAATAATAATAATAATAATAATAATAATAATAATAATAATAATAATAATAATAATAATAATAATAATAATTAATATTAATAATAATAATAATAATAATTATTTATTATATTGTGGAATTATTAACAAAATATTTATAATAGCCATTCCCACAAATTAATTTCATTTCTGCCTGAAGATGCCTCGAGTTCGGAGGCGAAATATTGCAACAATATACAAGTCTTCAACAAAGCTCTTAAGTCCTGAAGAAATGATCTCAGCAGGAATAATTTTCTTCTTAGCTTTCAAAGGAAAAAGAATTCGACGAAGCGACTCTGAGAGGAAAGTCCGACGCTCTTACCTTTGAACCTCCAGGATGGCTGTAAGCCCCCTACTTTAGAGTTTTTCGGACTTATGGACACCCTTTCTGAGAAGTGGACATGATTTTTCTTCTGGAGAAGTTTAGATGAAGTATTTTCTGTTGTGTCTTTTTATAGAACTTTTTTGACACATTTGTGAAGTTACTTTATATGTTAAATTTTAAATTTTTTTGGCTATTATACATCGTTTTATTATATTGTGGAACTATTAACAAAATATTCATCATAGCCGTTCCCACAAATTAATTTCATTTCTGCCTGAAGATGCCTCGAGTTCGGAGGCGAAATATTGC
>JABUQX010100585.1:0-23046 GCA_015478945.1 Trachelipus rathkii | reverse complement strand
GAACCTGAATACTTACCAGCAAATGGGAGTGATACATTTCAGCCTATGCGCCGCTATTTGAATAAATGTAACTGGTGCCACTCATCACATTATTAGGGCTGTTGCATGGGTGTCGAAGAAAAGCCTATTAGTCAGGATGCTAGAGCTTTAAACTCAAGTCCTCCACAGAAGTGAGTCATTCTGTGGAGATGGTTCCTTTATCTGACTCAGACAAAAAAAATGGCATCAAGGATCCCCATAGGATGGATCTACATTTTTGTACATTGGACAGTTAGGATTATACATTTTGTTTCCTTATGTGCTTATGTGCTAATCCATTTCACTTTTATGGAATGTTCTCATATCTCCGTATTCTTCAGGTCACAATATTTAATAAAAGCTTTTCAGATTAATAGATTGACAATTCTGAAATTGGCGCAGCGCAATTTATATTGAGTGAGCCATTCATCCTCAACAATCTACAGATTAGAAGTATGCTTTACTGTTGTACTGATTATTCTTGTTAATTTTGATATCTGGCATATATGCGTAGGTATTTTATGAAGCATTTGGGACCTACCAAATTTACTATACTGCTTTTACAGATACATTGAGAAGATCTTCAAGATTAACAAGTTCAAATCATTCAGTCTCCATTTCAATTAGTCCAGCACCCCTGAATACTGAATAGAGTAGGTTCATGTACAACCATTAATTAATTAATTAATTAGCATGTAACATTCTTACAGGAAAAGTAAGACACTCAATCTTACTCATTCTTCCAGGTGCTAATTGTGGGTCCAAAGACTGCATCTGCCAGTTGTGGTTCCAAATACAGTATCTGCCAGTTGTGGGTCCCAAAGACTGCATCTGCCAGTTGTTATTCCAAAGACTAGTTGGATTCAAGTGCTATTGTTAATTATGAAGATCAATACTTCCCACGTGAAGTCAGCCACAGATCCATCACTGAAGAATGATTCTGTCAAGAAGCATAACTAAGTTTAGTAGTGCATTTCTTTTTGCATTCTTCACTTCATAAACAATGCAAAACTCACCTTACTCAGCAAGCTTTCTTATTGTTATATCAGTCTCACACTAAGCACTGTTTTCTTACCTCCACGAACTAGTCATACAGATTTTAAATTTGACTCATTTTTATTCTGAAAGCCGAGGCCTAGACTCAATTATCCCAGTTTTGTTGAATAGTTTTCCAGTCTCTGATTATAGATTAGGTTAGATTAAATTATATTGTCTTCCCTTTCTTTTATTTTATTTACCCTTGATTCATAGCCCAAGTATTAAAAATTCGGAAGTTCTCTAAGGCGAGCTCTAATAGACAAACTTGTATCGGACAGTGATTTCGAACAGCCACTTTGTCCTTCAATTACCTTCCAGTTTTGAGGAAGATTTACTGACCATATCTGGAAAGGATTAATTGCAGGAATTCAAATATTACTTTATGATCCTATCAACCCCACTACAGGCATAAAAGGATAAACCATTATGTGAGTCTGTATATAAGAACTTGGAAAACAATAGTCATCCCTTGTTTATATTTACACTTTAATATGACCATATCATATTAAAGCATGGATGACTTACAATTGTTTCTTACCAGAATCAAACAACATACATCCGCAGTTCCTGTTCCAGCAGCAATAGCATAAGCCCCCTACATAGAGGATAAATTCCAATAGAGTATTTATAAAGCTATTCGTACATGCCGCATATATAAATACATTTGTCACATCTGCAAGTGATTCTTATTCATCATATCAGCAACAGCTGTTTATATTATCTTATTTTTAACACATAAAATAACGCATATTATTTATTTTTCCTTTAATTCATTTTAAGTGTATAACTAACGCATTATTTCACAGGGGTCACACCTTGGGTTCTCAAGTGCGTGTTATGCTCTTAAAATGGGATGCAACGTTTAAATGGTGTGTTATTTTATGTGTTAATAACACATAAAATTATTAAAAGGCATAAAATCATTTAGGGTGTACACCGTCATTGGTGAAACTAGGAAATTTTTCTTGGGAGGGGGGGCGTCGTCCCTTTATCTAAGATTTCCAGTAAGCCTCTTATAACTTTTTATTGACTAACATTTCTGTGAGCCATTCCCCCGGTGTATGTGTAAAAATAAAAAGCTGACACACCATTGCTTCAATACAGAAACCAATATGACTGACCAGAAACCCCATTTCTGGTGTTTCTGAACACCATATAAAATATTGTTTAAACTAGTTTCCTTATCAGCAATTAAAAGAAGAATAGGAAAAGTCAGCGAAAAACATATATGTTTTTAATTACTATTAAAAATTTCTGCATTTTACTGAAACTAAGATTGTAAATCAATAAAAGCTTAACTTTAAACACTATCATGGTATATCATTATAAACTAAACTGTTACATTAACAAGACAAGTAAATGAATATGAATTCCTCTGCAAGACAGACGAATGAAATGATGCAAACTTTACTGCCATACAAACAAGGTATGTGAATATGAACTTCACTATAAATTTAACAAAGCAAATAAATGGAAACTCCCAATTTAAACTTACAAGGTAGATGAATATAAACTCCAAGCACTGTAACACCAACGAGGCAAATGAATATAAACTCCATAGTTACATTTACAAAGTAAATGAATATAAACTCCACTTTAACAATAACAAAGTAAGTAAATGAATATAAATTTCATAGCAACACAAACAAGCGTAATAAATAAATATAAACGCTTTAACTCTAACAAGGTAATTGAATATAAACTACACTGTATCACTAATATAGTAAGTGAATATAAATTATACTGCAACACTTAGGTAAATTGAATATAAACTCCACTATTACAATAACAAGGTAAATGAATATGAATTCCACTGTTACACTAACAAGGTAAATGAAAATAAACTCTACAGCAACACTAATATAGAAAATGAATATAAATTATACTGCCACATCACCAACTTGTCCTACTTAAACTTCTGCATCACCCGTTCCCTTCTCATTCCAAAACATATACCCTAAATATTTAATAAATAAATTCCAGACACTTGTTCCAGCTTGCTCACCAATCTAACATAACTTTACCACTGGAGGGGACTTGTCCTCAACTTCACAACCATAACCTAAGAAACCTCTTTTCTACGTTAAACTTTCAAACCCCTGCCTTTTACACACCCTGACCAAATCTCTCTACCAATCCTCTCCAAACCTCTTCAATTCGCCCACACGAAAACACCAAAAATTCATCCGCATTATAAATAGGTAGGGCCACCCCCTTCCAACTCATTTTCCCCTTCCATTCATTCTTTAACACCCATTTTCCGTCCCACCGGGCCCAACCTTTTCAATTCCTTTTCATAACCATCCATATAAACAAAAATTGAATTAACCAGGGAAGGACATTAACACAACCCCAAGGACCTTCACTCCGCTAATTGAACCCCAACTAAAAACCCAATCAACTTTTGGACACCATTTCTTCTTTACCCCACACGTCTCACTATCGTCATACATATTTTGATTTCATTCAGAAGCCGACTACCACCACCACTATATATCACTAACACCCTGCCAAGAAGACCTCCCTATTAAACCCCTATTTCGATACCCTGTGTTGCAAGAAAAATTCCATAAAAACCTTAAATACAATTTATTCTTTCCTTCTCTCGAAATTTTCTCGATTCATTTGCTTCCAATGTAAAAAGATTAATGATTCCCCACACATTCCTTCGTAACTACTCCCTAAAAACGCAACCTTGTTTCTCCACCAGTTCAGTCCTTCCCAGTCACTTTGGCGGCAACTCTTTCGAACCAAAACAAACCAAGCAATATAATCTTTCCTACAACACTCAATTAAACTAATATTCCCCTATAATTTTCTACAGTTCCCCTTATAATATTTTCTCCCTTACCCCCTTATATTACGGTAATATTACTGGGCTCTCCCTCCAATCCCTCGAAAACTATACCCTCCATATTATTTCTTAATTACCAACTTCAAAGACACTGTTTTAACACTGAAACTTGGCCTTCCGTTCTTGACATTTTCACCAGTAAATTTCATCTATAACTGCGATTTACCATTTCTTCAACTTTCTCCCACTCTTTACCCATTTCCTTCCCTCTTTCCTTACTAAAAACCTCATCCAAAATAAACCTATTCCTTCTTGTACCATCAAAACCCCACACATTCACTATCATTATTATCACCTCTTTTTTACTGCCAATATTATACAGGATTTTTCAAAGTGTTCTTTCCACACCCCCCTCACATCCATTCATCAATTACCAAAAACACCATCCCTATTCCCATTATTCCAAGGGGGCAGGGTTGCCCCTTATTCTAAATTCTTTAAACACTTTCGGAGCTTTTCCTATTCCCTTGTTATGTCCCCATTCATCCTCCTTTCCAAAAAAAACTGTTCATTTACCTCATTCCTTCTGCTACGTATGCAACTTTTTTGAAGCCAACGCCTTGTTCCTTATATAAAATTCCAAGCATTCTTTCTTTTTGGAAAAAACTTCTCATTTCCATACCACGCTTCCTTTTGTTACCTTAACCGCTTGGGCATCCACCTCATCATTTCCATCACTCACTGTATTCATTTTTTACTTTCCTTACTTTAAAAGCACACCCCACATAACTTCTTTTTTGCCACTTGCTTTAACAATTCCTTCCAATTTATTCAGTTTTCCCCAACTTGTTCAACATTCAAAACTTGATTTACTTGGGCGAAGGCGTTTTTCTTACATACCTTTATCCTTATTGAAAAACCCTTGTTCACTAAACTTCTCCACTCTTAATTTACCCAACTTCCTTCCGATTATCACCTTTTTCCTTTCTTCCATTCCAAGTTCGCCCACTAACTTAAATTTTACATAGAACCAACATAATTGATCCGATAAAATTCCCAATTCCCTAAACCCCTTCCACTGGATTTAACATCCAATACATACTTTAACAACATCCCCTTTTTCACCAACACAAAATCAAATCATACTTTTCACTCGGATACCATCTCTACCTACCACCAACTTCTTTAGTATTACATTATGGATACTCTTTGGTTGTTTTTAAAGAAAAGGATTACCTTACCAACCACATAACCTCTTCCCCTCACAAAGAAATCAAATCCACCTTCCTAACCATTCCCAATTTCCCGGACCACCCCCAAAAACCAAACCTGTTATACCCATCCTTTTTTTTTTTTTTGTTATTATTTCCCATTTATAAATATATATATATATATATATATATATAATACTATCATGATTAGATTATATATATATATATATTAATAATATATATATATATAATATTAATATATATATATATAAAAAGATGTACCACTGGTATTATATTAAAAAATTCCGTAATTTAATAGTCAATAATTTTTAGTCCTTAGGAAAGGGTATTGGCTTTACTATAACGTATTAATTCTTAAAAAACATCTTTTTCCCGCTTAAAAAAAAAGGTAAATTTTAAAAAAAAAACAAAAAAAAAAAAACATTTTGTTTTTTAAAAAAAAAAACGTGTTTTTTTTCAAAAAAAAAACAATTAAAAAAAAAACCGTTTTTTTTTCACAACCCTAAACTTGCAGGTGGAATTACATTGGGTTGGGTTTGAAGGATTTCCTTTGGGTGAAATAAACAGGGAGCCCTAAAAACCAGAAATTGAGGGAGGCCGGTTAAATCGAATATTAAACATATGTATTCAAGCTGTTCCAAAATTTTGTGTTCCAGTAAAGGCAGGAAGACACGAAATAGTCTCCATGGGAATAGGTTAGAGAGAGGGAAAGAAAAGCAACCTTCAAAAAATTCGGAATTTCATCTTCTTCCCTCTATAGGGAACAAAAATCGGAATTCAGGAAACAAAAAAAACTCTGGACCCAAACAATAGGAGATGTAGGCCTCCTCAAGTAGGGTACATCTGGACCATTTCGGGTTTTCGCCAAAAAGGAAGATTTTCTTCACCTCAAAAACGTTTCGATTCCATCTGAAAGAATTTTTCCCGAATTTTTCCGGAATTCCTCGACAATTCCATATTTTACGAAAAGATAGTGGGGATATTCAATCCCCCCGAAGATGTTGTTTTTAAAAAGTGACCCCTATCTGATTGTTTTTGACCGGGGATTTGCTGATACGATCGAATTAAGGATATGTAACCTTGTTAGGATTCACTTCTACAATAAAGTACCACTTGTTTAAATTTTTTTTTAACAGTACTGTGGTTCCTGGGTTAATTATCAGCCTTTCCTGACGCAAAGATTTTTTGGACCCACCGGAAAGGCTAACAGTTGCCCCACTGCCCCTCCTGTTCCAATTATTGTGGAAAACTTGTGCGGTAAGGAGTGTGAGGAATTTTCTGGACAAGATGAATCGGAGGAGACATGCCAAAGGAGCGCCTTGGTGGGGAAAGTGTTTGGTTGTAAAATTGAGGAAACCGGAATTGCGGGATAGTTTTGCTTTCATTCCCCAATCGGATTGGGATTTCTTCAAGGAGAACTAAGGGTGGCATTTGATAATTTGGATTAAACTGCGATTAAAACGCTCACAGACCTTCCAAATTTACTTGGCTTCTATGGATGGGGGGAGGTTTTTCTAATATTTGATGTAATATTGTGTTCCTGTAATGTTTGTTGAAAAGTTTGAGAAGTGAATTCTGAACCATTATCGGTCAAAATACGGTTTGGAACTTTGGGAAGGAAAGGGAGAAACTGATGTTTAAGCTTAGAAGCGACAGAAAAACTAGTTTTGTTGGGCAGGGGAACAACAGAAACCCACTTTGAAAAGTGGTCGATAAGAACCATGCAATACTTGTTACCAGAATTGTTTTTGGAAACTGCAACAAGTCCATGGCGCAGAGGTCAAATGGATATTCCGCTAAAATTTTTAACATAGGAGGGGTCATTATGGATGAAAATGTTTTTTGTTTCTGGCATATCGGGCAGCATCGCACAACGTCCGAAACTACCTGGTTAACCCTGGGATGCCAGAAGTATTTATATATTAGCTGCAAAAGTTTATTCCGCCCAATGTGGGCACATGAGAAGTGAAGACCCAAGACTATGTGTACAAGGAAATCCAGAGAGATGGCAAAAAGCATTCCTCCAGACTTCGGCTTGTAATATAATAAATCTCTTTCTATAAATAATTGTGAATAAAATGGTTTGTACATTTTATCGATTCTCACCCAATCCCTACTGTTAATATTATTTTTGACCCCTTGGATGATATACCTTAAATTTTTATCGTTAGCTTGATCGTTCAGAATATCGAGATCATCGATATTCGGATCATCTAACCGACTACTGATATTAGAAGAGACATTGACTGTAAGAATCTGAGGATGAAATTGAGAACTCTTGGAGCGGTTTCCCGTGGCTATGACGATTAACTTGTTATCTACCCGATGAACCAACTCGTGTTGAGCTAGGTCGGGTAGTAATTCGTTATCCCTTAACGAACAAGTCCCTAAAATTAATGAATATCGCATAAATTCTGCCGGAACAACAAAAAATTCAGTAGGGTGTGGTGTTGTAAATCCCCCCTTAAATTTTAACCCTAAATTTACATAATGTGCAATGGGGATTCTCTCGCTTCTGCCAAACCCACTAATAGCCTTAACACCCGCTTTCTCCGAAGGCAGCAATTTCACACATCCTTTCAACCTCTCTATCACATCAGACCTAATAAGACTCACTCCCGCACCACTATCGATCAAGCATTCATAGAAGTCTGAATTATTACCTTCTTCTATAGCCACGGAAACAATTAAAGGGTCAACATCCGCTTGACATAAATTGATGTCAATTACCATGTCATCCTCCGAGTTCAGAGAGGTGGGAGTGTCATCAATCAGAATGTTGTTTAAGAAAGCAAGTGTGTGATCAGTAGTGTCTTTGTGAGTGTCTGGGTGTAGCATCGGAGGACTTTTATCATTATCACTATTACTTGGCGTACCACTAAAACTACTATCATTTATTGTATTTAACTGTGTATTTACCTGAAGAGCCAGCATTATGTCTGATTTTGGCGGCAACCTCCTATCCACAGAGCGGCTCAACTCTGGGGAGGATTGGAGTTTAAAGGTTCAGAATCGTTTTTGGTAATTGCTTTAATTGCTTTTGTAACACCTTGGCATTGGCCCTCACCATGCACCAAATTACATTCGTCGCAAGGGTTAAGGTGAGTGTTTGTACTTTGACCAGAGGCCTGAGGGGATCGGGACTGTGAAGAAGACCTCTGTGTTGGGGTTCTTTGTGCGTTTCGTGGTGGTGTCCTGTGTGTGCAGTTGATGCCTGCATGTGGACCTTTACAGAAAGGACACACAACACGGGTATTGGGCTGTGTTCGTGTGTGGGATGTTTGGAGAGCCCTACATTCAGCACGTACATGCCCCCTTTTACGACAATAAGCACATATACCCAGATACTTAAAACACTCATCCATCACATGCCCAACATTTTCACAGTAATCAGCGGAGAGTGTTTTTGTTTTTAGGAGATTGACTGTGATTCTCTCTGCGATGTGCAATTTGTGTTTGGGATTTGGAGGTGTTTTGTCGGTTTGTATTTCTGTTATCAAGGGAATACCGACTGTTAGTGTATGTGTTATTACCTGAGTTCTGTGTTTGTTTTCTGGAAGTAGTTTTGAGAACGTCAGTCCAACCAGGAGTGACGGTATCAATTCGAATGGTTTCATTCAAATCCGTTTGTTGTTCTGATCTACTGAAATTGGAATTAGTTGATCCCGAAGGTACAGACTGTGCAGGACGACTTTTCTGGAATTCTCTATCATAGACATCGGCGAGACTGATGATTTTAGACCATGGCACACGAACTGGAGAGTCTGTTTCTTGCTGAGCAATGTATTCGTTGAGTCGTTTCTCTACATATGGTTCAAGACTGAGAAGGAAAGCAGTTCGGAGAGACTTGTGTTCTTTCATATTGAGTCCGTTGTATGCCTTTTTCGCCAGATGTTCTAAACGAAGAGCGAACATCCGAATGCTTTCACCTTTTGCTCGGTAAGCGGAATGGTACGCTTGCAATTGGTAATCGTTCTTTCTCTTCTCTTCCTGATGGTACCAAGCAAGTAGGGTTTCTTTAACCGTGCCATAATTACGGTCATCTTTAACTAAAAGGTTATACAGTGTTAGGAAGGACCCTTCTAGCTGTCTTCCTAGAAGACGCAGCCATTGATGAGGTGCGTTCGGGTAATTAGCCGAACAGTATTGCTCGAAATCAGCGAAGTAGCAAACTAGGTCTTGGTCGGCTTCATACTTAAATTTACCGGGATCAACGACCTTAACTTTCCGTGAGGTTTTGGCGATCTCGGTCAATAACATCACTGATTGAGCCAATAACTCCATTTGACGAGTCATTATATCCGAATGTGCAGGTGCAAAAATTTGTGGTGGTCTACTGTAATTGTCATTCTGAAGATTCTGTAGACCCTGAATATTCGGCTGGAACTGTTGATCCATAGGAGATGAAAAAGTATTGCAAGGAACACCAGGCACACTGGTGACTAAAGGCGCTTGCACTGGTTGATAAACAGGAAAACCGGTCTGAGGAATACTATAAGTTAGACCAGTAACTTGTGTAGGAGTACTCATCACATAAGCAGGAGCACTATATTCTGGAAAAGTGGTCACTGTAGTGACTGGAAACATATCTGAATATGGAGAGTTCACTGGTGAACCCACATCTATACCAAAATCTATTAATGGTAATTTATTGTCAACAGAAGGCATAGCTGTAGTAACTGATGTCATAGTTGCAGTAACTGACGCAGGAACAGTATTACGATAAGGATCAGTGCCTACTATACTACTGATAGTGTATGGTTGTGATTGGATACGAGAAAATTGCTCTCGCAAATTAGCGAATTCAGACCTCATGTCTGCAACTAAACCCATTAAAGGTGAATCTTCTTTAATCTCAATATCTGTAGAAACTAGGTTCGCAACTGGCATTTGACTAGTTTGACTAGTATATATACTCTTAGTATCTCTCTTTTCCTTAATAAAGGCTTGCATCTGTTGTGTGGACGGTGGTGGCGGCATTTTTGACACACTGTCCCCCTGTTGCGCATTATCCGCAGCAGAAACTCTCACCTCGTCATTCCCCCGTAAAGCAGCGTCATCCACCCCACCAAATCCCCCCAATTCCATCCCTCCGGTAGCCATCCCAATGAAATCCCTCAAAAAAAATCTCTGTATTTATCAAGGGAAAAAGAATAGTTTTAGTAGCCCATAAATATGATTATACTTCAAAAATTATTATGATATTAATTTAAATAAGGATGGTGATGATGATGAGATGAATAGGAAGAAGCTGAGGTTTCAGATAAGAGGAGACGAAAATGTCATATAATTATAACAGTAATTGCATAGATTATATAATTCCTTAAAATTATCCGGATGCGAATTTGTTGGCTCGAGAGAAGCCGAGGTTTTGCTTTCGCAACTGAAATATCCGCAGAGATACTTCCCCGTTTGATTGTCTCCAGCGAAGAGTTAGGTTAAAACACAGGAAGAAGTAAACTGTATTCTATGTTTTATCTGATAGAAGGAAGAAAGTTAACTGTGTTTTTAATGATGTGACCTAACATACGTGACGTCCCTGTTCGGGCGCCACAAAATTTAAAATTGGTGTTATGTATGTTAAGGAGAGCGGTGGCAGGATGCCGTTTTCCGTGTAAATCTGAAGGTCTAAGTGGCGTCCCGAGAAAACCTATACAGTACCCAAAAGAAAGTTTCTACCCTAACATAAACACCATTTAAATACGGCGACAGAGCTCTGAGATCAGAGACGGTGACAGTGACAGAAGGGACGAGACGTAAGGAGATAAAAACTCAATTAGGTTAGGCTAATACGACTAACGGCCAATCAAACTTTATGGGGAAAGGTTACGTAAATTTCCGCAAGGTTAGGTATATTTCTGAAAGATTATATGCGGATATGAAAGATTACATATGTGACTAAAAGATAATGTATGAGGTATCTCTGCATTTATTACAGCTACTATCATAAACCAAGGATTCAAACGACAAATGAATAAGCGAACTTTGCTATATTTTTATTTATATATTTACAGATATGAGTAACTCATCTACAGAAATTGAAAAACAGAAAAGCTGTTCGCTGATTCAAATGATGTCCAACAAATACCATCCGAAGTGACACCATGAAATGATGAAGCAAGATGGTGTGAAAAAAAAAAGAATGGGATGAATGATGCAAAACAATAAAGTAATACTCAGCTTGGATTTTAATTGACGACCTTAATATCCCTGAGAGTTTGGTTAACTTTAGTTGCTGAATCCAAGACTGAGAGGGCTAGAGGTTGGCGTTGGCTGGCAATATCTTCAGATGCAGCCAGGAAAATAAACAAAATAAATCTTCTTTACAAAACAAAATGAAGGTTCACTCGGAAATAAAAATGACGAAGTTCTACCAGGAACTAAAAAGATTTCCACCCAAGATTTAAACTTTGATGTTCCACCAGGAACTAAAACCTTTAGGGAGAAGAATTCATAAATAAATGAACCTCAATAAATAAATAAATAAATAAATAAATAAATAAATAATAAAAATAAGGAATGAAAATAATAAAGGTTTGTAATGATATTTCATAGCAAGTATGAAAGGAAACATACCCTATCGGAAGTAGGGTGTGTACTTTCCACAACTCAGGAAAGTAGAAGTTGTTGAAAACTGAAAGATCTGACTTCGGATCTGATAAGGATTCCTCTCTGTATAAAGGGAAAAGTTCATTAGCGTTGCAATACGTTGGGAACAGGGAAATCATATCAAGTATGACAGGTATTGCAATAGGAAACGTTTAAGGCATGTTGATGATATAACTCACGGTTTAGGAAGGAATTTAAGATGTTCGTAAAGGGGAGGATTGTTTATGATTATATCTCCCACAGATTGACATAAAGCAGTGTAATAAAAAAATCTGAAACTACTTATTAGAAAAACTTTTCCTGAAATCTTTATAATGCCTAAAGAAGATAATTAATGCAGATGGGAGAAATAATAATTAGTTCAAAAGTTATACAATTAAAACATATATAGAAATACCCAAATGTATATACATTAGGGTGGGTCATATTTGAGCAGTGGAGTGGCCTTGAGCTGTCCCTTACATCGTCTTAATCTTCGTTATATCCGATTTTATTCTCGCTATGGTAAATCGTCAATGTAGGGTTCATCCCTGGCGCAGGTTGGGCCCAACATGCCATACAAAACCCGCGCATTTCTCCTATCATGCACCTTTATTCTCGCCTCTGCCCAACTCACATTTCTCTCCTTCAGACATTCGTTCACCGACTCAATCCACTTTCTCTTCGGTCTCCCAGCCGGTCGGTTCCCCAACACTGCACCACTATATCATCCGCTTAATCCAACCTACTATCAATCATCCTTTCAACATGACCAAACCATCTCAACATACTTTTCATTTATTCTCTCATTTTTACCCTTTCTCACACACACCACTCTCTAATACGTTCATGTTCCTCTCTTATCAATTCTTCTCAGCACCTAGCACACGCCCCCAAGATTGTCCATCTGACACATTGAACTTTTAGATCTATACTTTTTTCCGACCATTTCACTACATACATACACAGTAAGCACATACACCTCATGGTAGACCTAGACACTCAGAACTTGCCATTCACCACGATTTAAGTTGCACCAGCCACTCTGCATTTACACAACTTTCCTACTACCTTCTGAATCGTCCGCTTTCCTTCTCATCCACATATTACCCTTCAATATTTAAAACTCAGACACTTGTTCTAGCTGCTCACCATCTACATACTTCACACTGAGGAGTGTCCTCACTCACAACCATCAACCTTAACTCTACCACGTTTACTTTCAAGCCCTCCTTTTACACCCCTGCCAAATCTCTCTACCAATCCTCTCAAACTCCTTTCAGATCGCCACACGACCCAATCATCGCATATAATGAGGTAGGCATCCTCACTCAACTCCATTCTCCACCATTCTAACACCATTTCCTGCATCCCCACCTCGAATTCCCATCCATATATACATTGAATAACCAAGGAGAATAAAACAACCCTGTCTTACTCCGCTATTAATCCTAAACCAATACGCATTGGACACATTTTATTCTTACACACTTTCAACTATCGTCATACATACTTTTGATTCCATTCAGAAGCCTCACCAAGCACATATATCACATACACACCTGCTAATTGTAACGCTTTCCCTATTACCTATCATACGCCTGTTGCAATCCATAAAACCAAATACAATTTATTCTTCCTTCTCCCTCATTTTCTCTTCGTCAATCATTTGTTTCAATGTAAGATTTGAATCTACACATCTCTACACTCCCTAAAACCCCTTGTTCTTCCCATCGCTCCTTCAGTTCACTTCGAACGCACTCTTTCGACTATTAATACCAGCATAATACCTTCACACAATCAGTAAACTATTCCTATAATTTCTACAGTTCCCTTTTCTCCTTACCCTTATATAAGGGTACTGATTACGGTCTCCTTCATCTTGGAACTCTATAACCTCTATAATACGCTTTAATTACAACAACTTCCAAATCCAATAATCACCATCTCGCTCCGTTCTTGATCATTTTCACCAGTATTTCTCTATACCTGCAGATTTACGCATTCTTCACTTTTCACTCTACGCCTTCTCCATCTTTAACAATAACCTCATCCCAAAATTACCTATTCCTTCTGCACCATCAAAACCACACACATTGCACTATCATAGCGACCTCTTCATTATGTTACAATTGTTTTGCAATTCTCGAAGTGTTCTTTCCACACTCCTCTCACACCTACTTTCATCAAGTTAACAAAAGCGCATCGCTATTCATTATTTCTTGAGCAAGATTCGCTTATTCCATTCTTCAACCCTTTCGCGCTTCCTTCCAGAAGCGCTTCCTATTCCCTTTTGTAAGCCCAATTCATCCTCCTTCCAAACTGTTCATTTACCTCCTGTGTTTCTCCTACGTATACACCTTTTAGTATTTCTTTTTCCTCCTTATATATTCCAGCATCTTTCTTTTGAGTCTTCATTATTTTGCTTTTAGTACTTCAACCGCTTTTTTTTACCTTTAACCGCTTTCATCACCTCTTTCATTCACCATTCACCTGTTAACATTCTTACTCCTACTTTTACAACATCCACATACTTCCTTTGCATACTAACATTTGCTTCCTTATTTGCCCCCAGATTTGTTCTGTATCAACTTGTTCACATTCACCGTTTACTAGCGAGCGCTCTTAATACTTATATCTTGCTCACTTAACTTCTCACTCTTAATTTTACCATACTATATATATATATATACTATATATATATTATATATATATATATATATATATATATATAGTTATATATTATATATATATATATATATATATATATACTATATATAATAATATATATATATATATATTATATATATGTATATTATATATATATATATTTAATTATTATTTATTATTATTTTTTATTATTAATTATTATATTATTATTATTATTTCTTGAATTATTATTTTATTATTATTATTATTATTATTATTATTATTATTACTATTTTATTATTATTAAATGGTTCATTGTTTGATATTTTGTATTATTAGGAGTGGAATCATCCGTTATTGTGAATGTGAACAACCAACGATCTCCTCGAGAAGTTGTGACGAAGACGATGGTCTCAGCATGAATGATGTTTTGGATCATTCACTCACCTTGATATATCATCGCATTCTCCCATTAAGGTTTTCTCTGCTTTCGCCCTTCTTTACATTCGTAAGTATCTTTTAATATAATAAATAATTATATTATATTGACTTTGTATTCTCTCTTGTGAACTGCAACTTGTAAATAAAAGCTTAAATATAAGGCTGTAAAGTTGGTATTTTCTCAATTCTGAAATAATTTTGCCCCAACATCAACTTCAGCAACTTTTAACTCCTTAATGGCAATAAATGCTTACTATATTTTATGCATGGCAAGTATAGATTGAAAATGTTTTGAATAAATCAGTTTTGGCGCTCCTCGCATTTTAAAATACCTATTTACTAAACAACCTTTTGATTCAATAAATTTTGTATATATGAATTCTTGGCTTCTAATTTTAGCACTGAATGGTATATATAAACGCAAAGGGAAAGAAATTTTTTTTAATGTTTAATCTTAAACTTTTACTGGAAGTAACTTACATAACTGACTCCAAATTCCTTTTCTCCTTTAAATTATGTTCAACTGCTTTTCAAAACAATAATATCAGTTTTATAATTGAAATTTAACCTAATGAGTGTTGATTTATGATTTTCATACCTGGTACTTTTTTTAGTACGAGGTCCAGTGTTTTTAATGGTCGTCTGCATTTATTGCGCGAGTCTGAACACAGTTGTTATTTGAAATCGCGTAAATAATGGTTTTACTCTTCATTCAACTTTTTTGAGACATTTTTCGCAGGAATAAACCAATAATTTTCACAGAATTGGTTAACAGTTCTGCTTGAAGTGTTCAAATGCTTATTATATTCATTTTATTCGTTTCTACTTTAGTTTCTCTCTTTGTTTTTAGGCCTTAAACCTTTGGGCAGTGAGATTGTAGCATAAAAGCAGGTTCGAAATTATATATATATATATATATATATATATATATATTATATATCATATATTATATATATATTATATATATATATATATATATATATATATTTATATATAAAAAAATATATATATATTATATATATATATATACCGGTATATATATATATCTATAATATATATATATTATATATATATATATATATATATATATATATATATATATATATATATATATATATATATATCGAGTTGTAAATTTTAATATTTATATTACAGTCATTTATATATACACATGATTAAAGTACACACCCATCTTCTAGATAACACCTTAAAGACATCCCTACTACTCATACCCGTGTGCGGGGGAGAAAGAGTTTCCCACATCGTATGTCCTGCGTGTCGTCAGAAGTCGACTAGGGGCGGTGGTAGTTGGGTTGGCTGCCTACTCACCATCTATTTCTTGCCAGGAATGCTAATGCAGCCCTCGGAAAGGGTCGTGATCGCCGTAAAACGACCTTCTAAGCTTTCGGCGAAAATGTATGAATCTTATAGGTACATGGAATGTCAGAGGGATAAATGCTGAGGAGAAAGAGGAGAGAGGTGATGGAATGTACTTTAGAAGGGCAATTTTGCATTTTTGCTCGCTGTGACTGAACAAAGATGAAAGGAAAGGTGAATTTAAGTGGTGTGATGTGAAATGTGTGCGGTGCTGGTCGTGGGAAAGAATGAGAAGAGGAAGAGGAAGGAGTTGCACATTTTGAATGAGTGACCTGTGGTAAATGAAGCTATGGTAGACTTTGATTGTGTGAGTCTAGAATTCTATGGGTAAATTTAAGTTTGATAAAGGTCAAGGCTTGTGTGGTCGTGTGACGTATGGTCATCTGAGGGAAACGCTTTGAAGAGAGTGCGATTTTCTGGGATAAATCTGAATGATGTTTTTGGATGGGGTGGTAGAAGCTTCAGATTGATAGTTTTGGGGGACCTGAATGTTTGGATAGGTTGATGCAAAAAAGGCGATGGTATAACAGGTTTTTTTGGGGTGGCGGGAGAAAATAAGAATGGTACGAAGGTGATTGATTTTCTGTGAAGAGAGAGGTTATGTTGGTAAGTATACTTTTAAACACAAGAGTATTCCTAAGTATACTAGAGTTGGCTGTGGTAGAGATGGTTCCGAAGTGAAAGTATGATTGATTTAGTGTTTGGTGAGAAGGAGTGGTTGAAAGTATGGTGTTGGATTTGTTAATCAAGTTAGGGGTTTAGGCAATGGGATTATCGATCATTATGTTGTTCTATGTAAATAGTTAGTGGGGGGCTTGGATGGAGAGGAAGGGTGATACGAAAGGAAGTAGGTAAAATACGAGTGAGGAAGTTAAGTGTGCAAGAATAATAGCGATAAGTATGTTAAGAGCGCTCGCTGTAACGGTTGAATGTGAACAGTTGAAACTGAACACAAATCTGGGGGCAAAATGAAGGAAGCAATTGGTTAGTATGTGTAAAGGAGTGTGTGGATGTGCTAAAGTAAGGAAGTAAGGAATGTTAAACAGCGAATGGTTGATGAAGGAGGTGTGAAGCGTTTAAAGTAAAAGACGCGTGGTTTGCATGTACTAAAAGAAATGATGAATCAAAGAAAGATGCTAAAGCTGGAATTATATTACAGGAGAAAAAGAAATATAAAAGGTGCATACGTAGGAGAACAAGAGGTAATGAAGTTGGAAGGAGGATGAATGAGGCATAAAAGAAATAGGAAAGCTCTTCTGGAAGGAAAGCGCGAAAGGTTAGAATGAGAATAAGGGGAATCCGCTTAGAATATGAATAGGGGGATGGTGGCGCTTTTGTACTGATGAAATGATATGTGAGGGATTTGTGGAAGAGACTTCGAAAATCTGCAAATATTAACAGTAATGATGAGGTGTTAATGAATGTGTGTGGGTTTTGATGGTGCAGAAGGAATCAGGTATTTTGGGGATGAGGTTATTAGTAAGGAGGCAGGGTAATGGGTAGGTGAGCAAGTTTGAAGACATGGTTAATCTCACGGATAGATGCATTACTAGTCGAAATTGTCAAGAGCGGAGGCGAGATGGTGATTGATTGGATTTGGAAGTTGTGTAAATAAGCGGTTTTATGGAGGGTAATAGTCAAGGGATTGGAGGAGAGCGGTAATAGTACCCTGGTATAAGGGTAAGGGAGAAAAGGGGAACGTGTAAATTAAGGGAATATGGGGGGAATAGAGTTTAATTTGAGTGGTTGGTCAGGAGAGTTATTGCTGGTATTTTTGGGTCGAAAGAGTGCGGTCCGAGTTGACTGTTGGGGACTGTTGGTGAAGAACAGGTGCGTTTAGGAGTGGTAGAGGATGTGTGAGATCAAATCTTTTACATTGAAACAAATGATTGAGAAAATGAGGGAGAAGAAGAATAAATGATTTAGGTTTATGGATTTGCAACAGGCGTATGGATAGAAGTTAATAGGGAAGGTCTATGGAGGTGTTAGTGATATATGTGTTGGTGGTAGGCTTCTGAATGGAATCAAAAGGTATGTATGAACGATAGTGAAGCGTGTTGTAAGAATAAAATGGGGTCAATGGTGATTGGTTTAGGAATAAATAGCGGAGTAAGACAGGGTTGTGTTATGTCTCCTTGGTTATTCAATTTGTTATGGGATGGGGTTATGAAAGAATTTGAGGTGGGGAATGGCAGGAAATGGTGTTAGATGGTGAGAATGGAGTTGAGTGGAGGGCTGCCCTACTAATTATATGCGGATGATTTGTTTCTGTGTGGCGAATCTGAAGAGAGTTTTGAGAGGATTGATAGAGGATTTGGCAGGGTGTGTAGAAAGGAGGGCTTGAAAAGTAAACGTGGATAAGAGTAAGGTTATGGTTGTGAGTGAGGACACCCCTCGGTGTGAAGTTATGTTTAGATGGTGAGCAGCTGGAAACAGTGTCTGAGTTTAAATATTTAGGGTATATGTTTGGATGAGAAGGGAACGGACGATGCAGGGTGTAGTAGGAAGTTGTGAAATGGCAGGAGTGGCTGGTGCAATTAAATCGTTGGTGAATGCAAAGGGACTAGTCTTGAGTGCTGCTAGGGTCTACATGAGGGTATGTTGTACCTGTGTTATTGTTATGGTAGTGAGACTATGGTCTGGAATAAGAAGTATAGATCTAAAGTTCAATGTGTTTCAGATGGACAATCTTAGGGGTGTGCTGGGTGTGAGAAGAATTGAAAAAGAGAGGAATGAACGTATTAGAGAGTGGTGGTGGGTGTGAAGAAAGGGGTAAAATGAGAGAATAAATGAAAGTATGATTAGATTTGGTCATGTGGAAAGGAGAATGATAGCTAGGTTGGCTTAAGCGGATGTAATAGTGGGTGAGTGTGCTTGGGCAACGCGAGCGGCTTGGTAGACGAAAGAAAGTGGATTGAGTCGCGTGAACGATGTCTGAAGGAAGAGAATGTTGGCGTTTGGCAAGCGAGAATAAAGGTGCATGATAGGCGAGAGAAATGGCGGGGTTTTGTATGGGGGCATGGATGTGGCCCACCTGGCCAGGGGAATGAACCCCTTACATTGACGATTTACCATAGTGAGGGTCCCGTCGCGGTCCCCATGAAGCTCTAGGGTGATTTTCTGTCTGTGACGAGCTCTCACTAATTTATGGTAAAGAGGGGGCGGTAAGGCTGGCTTTTCTTTTTGACGTTTGTCATGTTCTCCTACTGCTTTTCTTTTCCCATGCTTGTACAAGCACCTTACTCCCAATCTTGGGGCAAAGAGGAAGGTGAAGAAAGAAAGAAAAGAATATATATATATGATATATTATATATATATATATATATATATATATATATATATATATATAATATAATTAGCGTTGCACCGATACCGATCAATATCACAGTTTTTTTCAAAACCGATATGAATTTTTGCTTATACCATACAGTACGATTACCCCTTTTATCTATATATATATATATATATATATATATATATAATTATATTATATATATATATATATATTTTATATAAATCTATATCTATATAATATATATTTATATATATTATATATAATATATATATATATATATATATATATATATATTATATATATATAATATATATATATATATATATATATATATTATATTATATATTAAATATATATATATTACAGTTGTTTTTTTTTTTTTTCCCCCCCAAAAAAACCCCCACCAACGGGTAATTACGCAGCATTCGAGCACGCTCAATCGTTGAAGTTGAGGAAAGATTAAATTTAGCAGGAACACTGATGATGGAAGAGAATTCCACAGAACAGAGGTGGCATTAAAGAAGGAAGCGAACTAGCCTGGAGCTACTAATATCAAACACAAAACCCATGATCCGCAGATAAGCACCCCTTGTGTTACCGAGTCGTCGTAAAGGTGGTTGGTACGCGAGGGATTAGTTCCCCTCGAGACCTGCCGCTGCGGTCCTTATAGTATCTTATGAATACTCTTGTGTTTTAAAGAAAGTATTACACACATATCTCTTTCCTCACAGAAATCATCACCTTCTACCGGTTCTCATGTTTCCACGCACCCAAAGCACCTATAATGCCATCCTTTTTAACTCACCTTCTCAACCATTTTGGTGCCCAACACAATCAATCTAAAACCCCTACTCACCCCATCCAGAACATCAATCAGATTATCCCCGAAAATTGCTCTCTTCAACATTACCCTCAAATGGATCATATGTCACAACTCACAACCACACATACCTTGATCTTTTCAAACTTAAATTTAACCATTAGAATTTCTAGTACTCACACAAACATAATCTACCATAGCTCTGTACCACAGGTCACTCATTAGAATTGCAACTTCTTCTCTCTTCCTTTCATTCCATTGCACACCAAACCACTCATTTTCACTGCTTTCTTTCATCTTTGTTTCAGTCACAGCCAACAAATCCAATTTACCCCTTTCTAAATACAATTTACATCAACTCTCTCTCACATTTATTCTCTGACATTCCCATGTACCAATACGATTAATACAATTTATCGAAAGATGGAGGTCCTTATGGCGATCACACTCTTGAGGCATGCATTAGTTCAGCACAAGGATAAGTGGTAGTGGGCAAGCAACCAACTCCTGTCCCGCTATTGGTCGCCTTCTACGACACTCAGAACATACACTATGGGCAATTCTTTCTCCCCCATGCGTTAGGATATAACTGATAGGATGTCTGTAAGATGTCTAGAAGAGGGGGTGTGTCGGATATAAGTATGTTATATTGGTAAAGGGGTGGGAAAAAATAAAAAAGGGGGTTAAAGTTTAATCCCCCTTGTTTTTTAAAGAAAAATTTTTAACTGGTCCTAAAAGATGGGTTGTGGATTATGAACGCAAAGAGAAAGCCTAACTTGCACTGGAATGTCTTGGGAGATCTATACACACAAAGCCAAAATGGGGAGGTTAATTTCATCACTGTGGGTGCACTTGCTCTTTTTTTTATATATATATAATATATCATATATTATACTATATATATTATATATATATATTATATATATATGATATATATCATATATATTATATATATATCGTATATATTTATATATATATATAATATATTATATTATTATATTCTATTATTATCTACCTTTTATCCCCAAGACTGGGGGTAAGGTGGGTAATGCATCGGAAAAGCAAAGCAGTAGAAGAATATGACAAAGGTCGAAAAGAAAGCCCAGCCTTACCGACCCTCTGTACCATTTAATTAGTGAGAACTGGTCGCAGTCAGAAAATCCACCTAGAGCTTCACGGGGCCCGCGACGGACCCCATATGGCATCTCGTCAATACAGGGTTCATCCCTTGGCCGCAGGTTGGGCTCACATCCATGCCCATAAAACCCCGCATTCACTCCTATTATGCACCTTTATTTCGCCTCTGCCAAACTCACATTTCTCTCCTTCAGACATTCGTTCAACGACTCAATCCACTTTTTCTCGGTCTCCCAGCCGGTCCGGTTCCAACACAGACTCGCACTAATCAATCCGCTTAAAACCAACCGACTATCATTCATTTCCTTTCCACATGACCAAACATCTCAACAAACTTTTATTTATTCTCCTCGTTTACTCTTTCTTCACACACCAATCTTACTAATATAGTTCATGTCCTCATTTAATCATTTCTTCTCAACACCTAGCACGCCCCTCAGATTGTCATCTGAACACATTGACTTTAGATCTATACTTATTATTCCAGACCATAAGTCACTACTATACAATAACACAGGTAACAACATACCCCTCATGCAGACTCTAGCACTCAAGACTTAGTAAATCTTATACTTTATATATATATATATATATATACTATTATATTATATATATATATAATATATATATATATATATATATAATATTATATATATATATATATAATATTATATCTATATATATTATAGTACTATATATCTTATATATATCACGGTAATAGTATTAATATACAGGGGTATAGATCTAAAGTAATGTGTTCAGATGGACAAAGATGGACAATCTTAGGGTGTGAAAAGAATTGATAAAATGAGGATGGAAACGTATTAGAGAGTTGTGGTGTGAAGAAAAGGGGTAAATGAGAGAATCATGAAAGTACGTTTGAGATGGTTTTGGTCATGGGGAAAAGGAGGAATGACTGTCAGTTAGGTTAAGCAGATGTATAGGGTGAGTGTGTTGGGAATCGACTGGCTGGGAGACCGAAGAAAAGTGGATTGGGGCCAGTAAAGGAATGTCTGGAGGAGAAAAATGAAAGGTGCATAATAAGGAGTGAATGGCGGGTTTTGTGAGGGGGTAATGGTTGTGGCCAACCTGGGCCAAGGAATGAACCTACACTTGACGATATGCCATAGTGAGGGTCCCGTTCGCGGTCCCGTGACGCTCTAGGGTGGATTTTTCTTGACCGCGAGAGGTCTACTAATAGGTATTCGAGGGGGTTCGGTAAGGCTGGGCTTTGTTTTCGCCTTGTCATATTCTTCTACTACTTATCTTTTCCGATGCATGTCACTCACCCCCAGTCTTGGGGATAAAAGGTGAGATGATTTGATATATATATATAATAATATCTTATATTATATTATTATATATTATATATGTATATATATATATATATATATCAATATAATATATATTATAGAGTATATATATTATATCTATTATATAATAAATTATTAATATATATCTTATATATTATTATATTAATATATATTTATATTAATATTTAGGTGTGAAGGAATTGGAGTCTTGATTACCAAGCCATTGATAATGTTTAGCATTGTTTCTTGGTAGTCATTTAAAAGGGACATTGGCTTTTCATTGGTATTAACATGGTCCAGTTCAATGCTCTCTATTAAGCAAGTAGTGTTTTTTTTATTGTAAA